>OZ012741.1:538739487-538963551 GCA_963859935.3 Lathyrus sativus
CTTTCGAATTTTCATGATGTGTTCCATGTTTCGCAACTTCGGAAGTATGTTCCGAATTCGTCACATGTTATTCCTATGGATGAAGTTGAAGTAAGAGATAATCTTACGGTTGAGGTTTCACCGATTAGGATTTGGATCGTGAGATTAAGAGGCTAAATGTCGCTACTGCGAAAATCGAGGCCGAATATGACAGAAGAGTCGCCACGTGCGTTATTTATCCCAAGAGAGGGAAAGGAAACGCTCATAGAAAAACCTGACGAAAATAGGGATAAGATCGATCATCGCAACCAAATCTCGGGTTCGGGAGTCGGTTACGCAAGGGAAGGTATTAGCATCCCTCACGTCTGTCGTACTCGACGGGATCCACGCTTGTTGTCTAGTCTATGGGTGAAAAAACAATCTATCTACGGCTGCTAAAGCTAAAACGGAAAGAAATGAAAAGAACGGAAAGAAATGACTCGATAGAGCATCGCCGCTCTATGCCTATGTATTCCCTCGTGCAATGGGAAAGTCAGAGTCAACGTAGTTCAGAAAACTACAGGGGGGGGGGGGGGATTGCTCGCCAAGACATCGCGTCTTGTGCCTACGTATTCTCGTCTAGTACGAGAAATCAGAGCAAAACGTAGTTCAGGCTAACTACGGGTAAACAGGGTGTTCTCGATCGCACAGGGCGAGAGAAAAGGTTGACGATACTAGCGCACGCATTCTAGCAGTTAGGTGTATTGCTGCTCGACCATTGGAGACTTAGGCGTTACCTGTTTGCGATAGAACGGACGTAATATGTCGGGGTTTAAAGGTATGGGAACCTACGGGTTCTAGAACTACGGTTTGGTCTCAATTGCGCTAGGGCAAGAGAAAGGGAAAGATTAGTCGTCAGCGAGGGAGTCTCAATCGCACGGCAGTGAGAGAACAGAGAAGTTAGTTGTTAATGTGCTCGCTAGGATATCGCATCCTATGCCTACGTACTCTCAACAGGTATGAGAGATCAGAGCAGCCGTAGTTCGGCTAACTACGGAAAACCGTCTCCATCGCACGGAAGCGAGAGAAAAGGGAGTCTCAATTGCACGGAGGCAAGAGGGGGGATCTCGATCGCCAAGATGCGAGAGAAAGGAGTTTCGATCGCACAGGGGCGAGAGACAAGAGGAAGAAGGCCTAACACGCCTAAATGGGAAGGAACTCGGGACACACACGCAAGAAGTTAAGGCGTAGGAGCGAATGCGCCGTATATCACCCAAAGGGTGCTATACTAAACACTCTAGGCCATTAAGGGGAAACCCCTCAATCACCATTTCCTACGTATCTATTGCTTAAAACTCACAACGCTCGGCGGTTGATTAAAAGACTTGAATTAGATAGATGTTACCGAACGGAGTGGTTCCGTTGACCCTTGACATTGTGCGCAAGCTCCATTCCAATCTTCTCCTCTTTTGGTCCTTGATGATGCTTTGAATCGGGACCAATGTGACGCCAAACCATCATAGCTCGACTTATAAGGGAAGTGAAACTTTAAGAGGTCGCGTATCGATATCCGTGTTGAGGACAGGATAGAGAAACGATATTGATGATCGTTCTCCAATTGAATCATATCGCACGGACCAAAAACAGTGGGATCTCATCTTACAAGACTTCATCGATCACCAAAAGTCAAAATAAAGTCAAAAGATGAAAAGAAATGAGGAGAGAAAGAAGTGGTCTCGGATCCAACATTATTCATCAATAATTTGACTGGTAATGAATTACGGAAATGTCGTCATCGACCAAAACGAGGAAAAAATGGATAAAACGCCCAATAACAAAAGAGAAATAAATTCCAACTCTAAAATGTAAAATAAGGGAAGATATGAAACTTAGAATAATATGTATAATAAAATAAGCTCTAAAGAAACTAATACCATAGAAACTATAAATAAAATATTATAATATATATAAGATAATCTAAAATTAATAGGAAAAAGATATTACTAATTTATAAACTAAAATAAAAAATATTTTTAAAAACACTAAAACAAAATAATATACAAAATTACTATAATAATAATAATATTTAATTAATATGTTAAGAAAATAAGTTAAAAAAGAAAAATAAAAAAAAACAGGGAGGGGCGTGAAAGTCCAACGGAACTGTAAACAAAAGCAACGGGCCGGAGGCCCATCAACAATCATCAAAAGAAAAAGAAATTAAGAAAAATAAAAAAACAGTAAATAATGAAAAAACGGCGGATCCAAGTTTTCCCAAATCATCTCTCACTCTCATTCGAGTTCTCTCCCAACTCTCATCACGTTCTCTCTCTCTCAGAATCTCAAAAGCTCTCCGTTTTTCACTCTGTTTCTCTCAGTTTCACTCTCACCTTCCTCTGTTTCTGATTTGGGCTTCTGATGAGGAAAGTTTGAGGGTTTGTAGCTTCATGATGATGAAGATGCGATGATGGAGGCTGATGGAAGGAAGTTTGGTTCGATTTGTGTTTCGAGGTAGAGTTGAAGCGGATTTGCGAGTTTTGGAAGGTGAGATATGAAGCTGTTGTGATTGTTATTGAAAAAGGGGGAAGCGGATTTTCGGTTGAGGTTAGGGATTTGGTGTGCTTTCGGTGATTTGGAGGTGTACTGGGTTGAAAATCGAGTTCACGGGTTGAGGGTTTTGAGGAACAGGAGAAATCTGGGTTCTGAATGGTTGTGAGAGATAGCGATGTCACGGGTCGAATTTGTTGTGTGGCTGTTGAGGTGAGGTTAAATGGAGGTAGAAAAGGGCTTGAGTTGGCTGAAGAAGATGGAGTTCTTCTGGGTTTTCACGGTGGTTTCGAGTGTGAAGTTTAATGAGGATTGAAGTGGTTTTGAAGGGTTGAATCTGAGAATGGTTGTTTGAAGAAGGGGATGAAGGTGATGAGTGTTGATTAGAAGTTTTGAGTTTGAGTTGAACAAGAAAGATTGAAGATCTGAATCTGGTGCGATGCTTATATTAAACGGAAAAGAGGGTCATAAATGGAATTGGAAACAAGTTATTACGATGGTAGTGACGAGTTGCTAGGTGGAGAGAAAATCGTAGCAATGTTTATGTGGTTGCTGTTGTGGGATTCTACTTATTCGTGAGTGGCGAGGCAACGGGCGGTGCCAGAAAAACAGAACATGGAGGTGGAGGATGTTGCGGTAGTGAGGGTGAAGAAAAATAAGGTTCAATGGTGGAGAGGTTTTGGTCAGAAAAGCTTGAAGTTGTTTGCTTATGGGAATGGCAGGTTAGTTAGTAGCATAAAAAGGGTTGAGTTTGATGTTTGTTGCAGAAGATGATTGAAAGTTTGTTCTGAAGTGAAGATGGTGAAACGGAGTTTGAAGGAAGATGGAAGTTGGGTTTTTCTGGGAGTTAAGTTGAAGGTTTTGGTTATGTTCTGTTGTGATTTTAAGAAGATAAACAAAGGTGGGTTGAAGATGAAGCAAGGTTTAAGGTTTTATGATAAGGGGTTTTTTCGAAGGTTTCTGGTGAGGGTTGTTGTTGGTTGTTTCAGCAAGTGAGTTGTAAAGATGAAGATGTAAGGTGCGTTGGAGGTGGTGGAAGAGGAAGAGTAAGGTTTGGTCTTCTCAGTTAATTGTTGTTCTTGAGGAAGAAAAATGAGCTGAGTTATTGGGGTTTTCTTGCTTCCATGGTTTTTAGATGATACCAGGTGATTCAAGGAAATGATACAAGATGATACATGGTCTTAGATGGTGAGTTAGACAGGGTGGTTATTTTGGTGAGAGTGATGAAGGTTGAGGTGAAGTTCGAAGAGGAGATTGATTTGCAGCGGTGAGTGAACTAGTTGGATTCATGTTGGGTATGCGTGCAAAAATGTTTATCTTAGTGTAATGTTCTTGCAAGTTGAAGAGAGTTTATTTATGATTGTTGGTTTGTTTGGAAATGGAGAAATGAAAATGGTTGTTCTAGGTAAGAGTTGAGAAGATGAAGGTCTGGGATTCTCTGGGTGAGTGTTGAAGGTGAAACAGGGGAAGAGTTTCTGTTGAAGGTTCGAGGCTTTCTGGGCGGTTTTAATGGTGATTTAGAAGTAGAAGGGATATGTTTGAAGATGATGATGATGATGGGAGAAGTTCGAAGTGCGTACGGTTTGTGATTCATCATGGATGTTGTTGATTTGGCTTGAAGGTGTTCGTTTGACGGTTCTCCAAACTCTTGGATTTCCGGTTTCGAGCTTCTCTTTTCAACTCTATTTCATTCTCTCTATGTTTCTAACAATGGTTCGATTGAAGAAAAAGAAAGGTCTTGGGTTTTTATTTGAACTGCTGCTGTTGCGGTTTGAAGGAGACTTTGAAGAGATTTGATATTGGTGAGATGTTGTGAGAAGGAGGAAAAACAAAGAGAGATTTATGAGCTGAGATATTGTTTATGTGTGATGAAGGTTATTGCTGAAGATGAGTTTGATGAGGGTTTGCAGATTGTTTTCGGTGGAAGGGTTTAAAAAAAATAAACTGAAAATGATGATGGTTGTGAAGATTTGAAGTTGTTGCTGAAGCTTTTGAAATTTGGTATGAAGTGGGTTCTCTTGTTGCTATCTGATGGATCACTTTTAGAAAGGTGAGTTATATTTCAATTCATTTTTTGTTGCTCTGCCTTTTGATGCTCTATTGTGAAATGCAGAAAAATGGTGATACGCTGCAGGTTCGTAGTGGCTGCGTGCTGTATGGTTGTGCAGAGTAGTTGTCTGGTGTGGCTTTTGCAGGCTGTATGTCTTGGTGCAGGTCTGAGAGTGTACGGTTTATGCGGGAATTTGTTGGCACCGTTTGGGAAGTTTTACAGGTGTTAGAGAGTACGGTTTGTTGCTGCATTTGAGGGAAAACTCCAGCCTTTGTTTTTTCAAAGTGGGGCATGATAATCTCCTCCTCCTTTATTTGACAGACCAAATATCTTTTGTAACATTCTTTTAATACAATTCTTACAATAAATGATGACTAAGAAAAAAAGACTAATATAATGCTAATCTAAACTAAATAAAGCTCTAATAATCTAACTAATTAACAACCTAATTAAACAATCTAAATCTAATAATAAATAAAAGAGACATAATTCTAAAAAACTATTAAATAAAAACCATTTACAAATAAATCCTAATATTAATAAACATACAAATAAAAACCATATTATAAACATCTATTCCTATTTAAAATAATAAAACCTAATTAAATCAATACTAATAAAATCTAATAAAACTATTAAATAAACTAATTGAAAATAAATAATAAAATCTATATTATAAAATGAAAACTAAATTCTATCCAAATCTAAATAAAACTAATCTACCTATTAATAATGAAAAAAAATATTAATCCTAAAAACAAAATCAATTTCAAATAATAGAAATAAAACAAAAACTATTCTAATAGTTAAATAAAGCAAAAATAAATAGATAAAAATGCAAAAATGCCATGAAAAATAGGCGAGCGCCCAAATGCGCCGATAATATCAACGCGGATTGAATCATAAAAAAGAGAGCGACTTTAGCTCGATTTTGACATTGAATTTCTCGTTTGAATAATTTGAATCGCCTGAAACGCGAGCAAAGCGGCTAAAATTCTGATAAATTCAATCCGGCTGACAACACGGGCAAAATGCGACCTAAATGATATGCAGATGAAAACGAAGCAAAAGCCAGTCAAAGTCGGAAAACCGGTGGGCAAATTTTAGGGTGCAACACTAAGGGGCAAGATATTGCGCTTGTGAAAGTAGCATGGGGAGGTGCTGCAGAGGGAAACATGACTTGGGAATTGGAGAGTAAGATGCAGAAGTCGCATCCGAATTGTTTGGATCAGGTAATATTTTCGAGGACGAAAATTCCTAAAGTCAGGGAGAGTTGTAATGCCACGATTCTGAATTTCCCATTTTTGTTGAGTCTTTTAATTGATTTTAATTGAATATTCTTTTAGTAGCTAGAATTTGAACATGAATATGTTATGTGTGCTTATTATGTTATTTTATTATTCGGAGAGTTTTGGGAATTAATTAGAGGGTGTTCTAGATAATCCTTGATCAGTAGATATTGAGAGAAATAGAATAGAAAGAGTATAAGTGGAATTAGAGAGAAAAGAAATGAGATAGAAAGGAAAAAAGAGAGAAGAGGAGAAGAGAGAAGAGAAAAGAGGAGAAAAACCTAGAATCATCAAGAGTCAAACTTCTAAGCTTCGATTAATCGGGTAAGGGTGTGAAAATTTATTATTCTTTTGATGTATACGATTATGTATGTTTCTATTGGTTTTTTTTTTGGATTGGAGAGAGAGTTTTGCTCATTTTCCGTTTTAGGTCGAATTTGAGTAAATCGTTAGAAACCGAGTTTTCACGGTTAAAAGTGAGAATGAATGGTAGAATTTAGTTGAGGAACGTCAGACTAAGCTGCTGAGACGAGTTGGGATTGAATCAGGTAGATTTCAATGAGTTTCGGAGTTTTGGACAGTGGAGAATTCTGAGTTCGCAAACCCTCGCTGGCACGTTTGCTAGGCGAGCAGGTCGCAAGCATTCGCTGGGCATTTGCTATGTCGAGCCAGTAGTGACTGGTCCCAGACTTGGGCAGAATGGTTTGTGGTGTTCTTCGCTGGTAGCAAAAGGGGTAGCGAGCGACTCGCTAGACCTTCGCTGAGCGAGTGTGGTAGCGAAGCAAGTCAGAGGCTTCTATTTGCTCTCGCGAGCTTGTTTGCTAGGCGAACAGGTAGCAAGCACTCGCTGGGAGTTTGCTAGGCGAACAGGGTAGCGAGCGTAGCAGGGTGTTATTTTATTGTGTTTCACTTCCATGATTGATTCTAGGATTCAAGTGTGATTAGTTATTCTTATTATGCATGGTTGTGTGTGTGATATGGAATGTTGTGGGTAGTCGTATGGCGTGAATCCTAGACCGTAAATCGTGAAGTATGAAATGTGGCCGTTTGGCAACGTTGTGCGATTGTTTGAATTGAATGAAATCTGCATGAATATATATATGGTGTATATGTATGCATGTCAAGAATGTATGGAGTCGTTTTATTTGTGAAGCATCATGATTAAATTCTTGTGTATCTGATCCCGCGTAGGATTTGCAGAAACCTCGTGTGCCCTTGTGAGGTGTGAGCGATGGTTTGTCCTTGATCCCTAGGAGGATCTGCAGAAACATCGTGTGCCCTTGTGGGGTGTGAGCGATAGTTTATTTTGATTCCATAGAGAATCTGCAGAACGATTGTGTGCCCTTGTGGGGTGTGAGTAATCCTAAAACATCGTGTGCCCATGTGGGTTGTGAGCGATGGGTGAACATCATAGGCCCGACGGGGAGTTACTTCGGTAACGAGCGGTGGTTCCTTTGGTTCTTCAATTGAACCTGCTGAATGAGTCAGTACCGTATTTGCATTTGCATAGAGTCGTGAGTCGGTCTCTATGAGTGCGTTATTATCTTCATATGATATATCGGTATAATGAACATAACTGTGTATGTTTTGTGATGAATTGTATATGTGTTGCGATATGTATATGATTGAATTGTGTAGTATTGCGGTTAGAAATGTAGTATATATATATTTTATGCATTGTTTGTTATGATAATGTTTCTCACTCTTCTGTTGTTTTATAATGCTTTATGAGGCATTGCAGAGTAGGTCTGTTGGAGGTCTTTTGTGAAGCGTGGCTTCATTCTTTTTGGTCGGTTGGCTCTGATATGTAGCACCGGGTAGTTAGGAATTATTTTGGGTTCTTTTGTGATACATCTGTGTATGTATCTGCTGGAATGTTTTGTAACCATAACTTTTGACTTGAATTAATCTGTTGATGTATACGATGTTTATATGAATGAAGTGACTCAATGTTTAGATGTTTCCGCTTTTATTCTAAATATTGATGTGTGGGTTTTAAGGACTAAGTTCCTTGGTGGTGATTTACCCTTTGTTGCATATCTTTATGAGCAGGTGTTGTATGTGTTTTGAATTTCCTGGATAATGTGACGTGCCTCTTTTATACCATGTGTTAATTATACTCTGATGAGAATTTTTATTAAGTGCCTGAATGATTTAATTGTTTATTTGGGGGTATAGAAAAGGGGTGTTACAGTCTAACCAATCTTGTAGCAACTAAAATCATGGCTTGTGAATATAGTTTTGAAACCAATCCAAATGATGCTTGAAAGAAACTCTTAAAACCATACTTTGAACCACTTGAAACATTGAAAATGACCTTGGAACATGGCATAAAATTCCCTTGAGACATAACTATAGCCTAGAACCATGAAATAATCATCCTTCGTTTGTCTCCACTTAGAATCAAACCTTCTTGCAAGAGCTTGCAATCATCATAAGCACACACAAGACCTACATGACATAAAACCTAAAGGATCATGACCAAAGGTCAGATGATCATCATGAAACAACACAAATGCTTGAAATGGGAGAATGAGAGGGTAGGAAAATTTTGGGGTATGACACCTTGATCAATACCAATACCTGGACTCTTGTTCCTTTACCAGTGCATAAGAAAGCCATTGGATGCAAGTGAGTTTTCAAGTTGAAAATGCATGCCAATGGAATTGTTAAGAGGTATAAGGCTTGTTTAGTTGCAAGGGTTTCACTCAAATTGAAGGGTTGGACTACGTGGACACTTTCAGCCCTGTGGTAAAAATGACCACCATTATAATGCTTATGGCTATTGTTGTTATTCACAACTGGCCTTTGTTTCAACTAGATGTCAACACAACATATCTTTATGGAGATATTAATAAATAAGTGTACATGAAGCCACCACTTGGCCTATAACTCCCTCATCCCAATCTTGTATGCAAACTACAAAGATCTTTGTATGGCTTAAAGCGGGCAAGTCGACAGTGGAATACCAAAATCACCAATACACTTTTGGCCAGTCACTACATTCAGTCAAAATATGATTATTCACTCTTCACAAAGTCTTCACCAACTAGTTTTATTGTCATTCTTGTATACGTGGATGACTTAGTCCTAAAAGGGACTGATCTTGCAGAGATTACACAACTCAAAGCTCTTCCCAATGCCAAGTTTAGCATCAAATATCTAGGAGTATTGAAATACTTATTAGGCTTTGAGGTGTCTAGGAGTGCACAAGGTATCTTATTATGTCAACAAAAATATACCCTAGATCTCATCAATGATGTAGGTCTCATTAGGGCTAAGCCTTGCAACACACCAATGCAACCTCACTTGCAACTTCACTCAAACCTTGGAAATCCTATCTCTGATTCAACTGCATATCATAGGCTCATTGGTAGACTATTATACCTCACTCATTCTCGACCTGACATTTCCTATGCAATCAGCAAACTCAGTCAGTTCCTAAATGCCCTAACTCATCAACACATGCAAGTTGGACTTCATGTTCTTCGATTTCTCAAAAATTATCCTGGCCAAGGCTTATTCTTCAGCACTTCAAGCACCTTTTGCCTCAAGGATTTCTCTGATTTTGACTGGGGTGCTTGCCCAGATTCTAGAAGATCCACCACTGGTTTTTGTTTCTTCTTAGGCAAATCCCTTATCAGCTAGAAAAGTAAGAAGCAAGTTGTGGCCTCTCGCTCTTCTTCAGAAGTTGAATACCGTGCTTTGGCTCATGCTACTTGTGAAGGCATATGGTTGCTCTCCTTAGTTTATGATTTCAAGGTTCCACATCCTCTTCCTTTCATCCTTTATTGTGACAATAAGTCAGCCTTACATATTGCAGCAAATCCAGTTTTCCACGAAAGAACCAAGCACGTAGAGATCGATTATTATGCGGGGCGTGATAAGGTTCTAAAAGGCATAGTGCACCTCATGCCAGTCACCTCAAAAGAACAAGTTATTGACATTCTCACCAAGTGTCTCCACCCGGGTCCATTTTCAAATCTTCAAGCCAAGTTATGAATGATTAACATCCATTCTAGCTTGGGGGGCTATTGAACATCATGATAGGAGTAATAATAATTTAATAGATCAAAAGATATAAACTATATAATGTAAGTACTTTTAACTAATTCTTAGTTAGAAAGTAGTTAGTTGAAGTTGTTAGATTTTGCTTGATATATAAGCAACCTTCACCCTTGTAATCATTATGATGACGAGTAATAAACTTTATGCACACTTCTATTCTCTCAATCCATTCTTATCCTTCTTTTCAATGTGCATGAAGCTTTATGTTTAACAAGTGGTCATAACAAATTTTCATAAATAAATAGAAAATAATGTAGTGGTTTAAACTCTATAGTTTTTACTTTGAACAAGAACAATAGGGTTCGATCCCTTCATATTGCACTTTTGTGAAGTAAAATAAGCAAAATAATTCACAAGTTTGACATGACAAAATAGAACTTGCAACATGCATATCACAAAACTATAATATTACGCTAGGCCATTATACAAACTTTAAAATTTAGTCTAATAAAATATTTATTTTATTTTTAAATTTTAGACCTCTTAATTTTTGGGGTCCTGTGTGATAGCACACCTATAGGGTCGGCCCTGCGAACTTGTTTTAAAATATGTTTTACAATAACTTTATAAATTGTTTTATTAAAGAATAAAATAATATAGTAAAAAGGAATTCACATCTAGTGAATAATACTATCTTCGTCTCTAAATATAAGATCTCATAGACTAAATTAAGTTAATAAAGAAAGTTAGTTAAAGTATTTAATTTATTGACTATTTGTACAATTTTATAAGTTTATCCTTAGGAGAGAGAAATAATTAATGTTTATACAAGTGTATTTTTTACAAATTGCAGAAAATATAATTATGTGTGTGTTTGAAAAAAAATAATGCACTTTGAAAGTTGAATAAGGTCTTATAAAAAAGGACAAAGAAAAAACTTAAGAGGGTCTTATAATTAGGAACGGAGGTACTCATGAAATTCGCGATTTTAAGTTTTAACAATTGAAAAATTTATGGTTCTTTCGTGGATGTTGTCGATTTTTAGTTTTAGGTTTTATATCTAATTAGGTGAAATGGGGTTGATTTGATTTTTATTTAATTTTAAAATAGTTTTTTTTACAAAAGTTCAAACTAATCAAACATTGTTATGATCACCACTCACCACTTTATTCACCATGATCTTCAATATATAACAATCATTAACTGCCATTTTGGTCATTGTCAACCACCACTCTATCAATTGTCAACCATCACTGATTACTATTTTGATCACTGTCAATCACCACCCTATAAACTAGAAATACCACTAATTATCATTTTGATCATTATCAATCACCACTCTAACCATTGTCCATCAACCCTCTAAACACCTCCCTTCATCACTTTAGTCATCATTGATCACATTTAACTATCATATATGACCACCATTTTAATCATTATCAATCATCCCTTTAACAATAGTCAACCACCACATTAATTATCATCAACCACTACTCTGACTATTGTCGATCTCACCACTTCACCCACCTTCGATCACCAAAATGACCACCATTAAATACTACTCTAACCACCATTCTGACATCCGTAAACCACCACTCTAACCACCTAAGATTATTATCACCACTTTGACCACCGTCAACTACCACATTGACATACGGTTACCACTTTGACTATCGCCAATTACCATTTCATCCACCTATTGCCAATCTTGTTTGACGAGGGCAGCGATCTAGAGAGGAGTGAATAGATTGTTAATACATTTTCTTTAATTAAAAATCTATTTTTAAAATATTTTATGTGTTAAGCGAAAGTAGTTCCTGATAAATACTCGTATATCCCAAACCGTTACAGGAAGAACCAGATATACGTATTAAATCGTAACGAAATAAAATTAACGTACTACGATGATGAGAAAATAAATCAATAATTTCTCAAAATAAAATTTGAACAAATTTATACTTTGATAATCAATTTTCAATAAAATTAAGAAACAAAAATTGCCTAAGAGGATTTGTCAAACACTTGGTGTGCAATAAACACCAAGCTGATTTTTCCTTTGTATTATTAATGTGAAAATCCAATTGCAAGTTTATAAATTGCAATTATCACTATAACAAATAACGCTTTTTATGAAGAAGTTTTCACCTCAACAATAGAAAACTGAGGTTTAAAGCCAATGCGCTAATTTTTATTATTTTAAAAAATAAAATAAAATAAAATAAATTCCCTTGGTTTTTCATAAAACTGAGGTGAAAAAACTACTCAGTACTAACTTTGATTCCCAGCTATCGCAATTTATAATTCTATTTATTTATAAGTGTAAACAAAATGTTCTAACCCTTCGGTTTTTTATTTAACTGAGACATAAAATAATAAGATTTTACTATAAAAGCACTCGTTAAACAGATTTTATCCTAATCCTTACTAATATGAATTCTCCCCAAGTATCATTCTTTGGGATGGATTGCAAGAAAAAAAATCTTCAATGTTCGTCTATCTTGAACAAAACATTTTTTCTGCTCTTGTTATCCATCCCAACATAATGGTGTTAATGTTGTCGTTGTTGTATTTTTTGGAATAACCCTCAGTTAAAGAAGTGTGAGATGTTGGATCGAACTCTAGTATGGTCAAAGGGTAGCTTCTGGTTCGATAAGAATTAAGCATGAGGTCAAAGTATGTTCGCATGCTGCTGTCGGAGTAATGCGTGTTGTAGTCGAAGTTTGTTCTAATATGCATTATTCAATATTGCTAGGAATGTTAGCATGTTGAATTGGGTCTTGCTTGTAATCCCAATTGCTTAAGTTAGCTTGTACCCTAAGTTAACTTGTAATGGATAATTGTTAAAAAAACTCATTAGGTTAGTGTGCTATTTTTCTTATAAATAGGATGTTAGTTTCTCAATTTTGACATAAGGAAAAATAGGAAGATAAAATCCTAATTTCAAGAGAGAGAGAGGGAGAGAGAGAGAGAGAGAGAGAGAGAGAGAGAGATTATTTTATTATTCTTGTATACTTGTAATCTTGTTCTAAGAGTAAGGAAAGAATAGCAGTTTATAACCAATCCTTGTTGTTCCTTGTTGTTTTACCTTGTTATCTTTGTTAACCCTAACCATTGTGTGTCTCTTGATCATAAAGAAATCGTTTATATTTTATTTCAAGACATCCAATTCACAACAAATTGGTGCGGTGAGTATGGAGAAGATGCCTTCATCAAAGTATGAGATTGAAAAGTTCACCGGAGTGAACATCTTTGGTTTGTGGCACTTGAAGATGAAACCCCTACTAGTTCAGCAGGGTTGTTTAGAAGCGTTGAAGGGAAAGGCAGCCATGGACAATGCGTTAATGGCAAAAGAAAATATGGGCATGATTGAGAAAACCCACAGCGCAACATTGTTGAGTCTTGGTGATAAGGTTCTTCGGCAGGTATCAAAGGAGACTACATCATCAGGATTATGAGTGAAACTTGAAAGTTTTGTACATGACCAAATCTCTGGTGAATCGACTCTACCTGAAGCAAGATTTGTATTCATTCAAGATGAATGAAGACAAAGTGTTGGTTGAGCAGTTGGATATGTTCAACAAGTTGATTCTTGATCTTGAAAATATTGATGTGAAGATCGATGATGAAGATCAAGCATTGTTGTTGTTGTGTGCTTTGCCCAAAACACATGCTCACTTTAAAGAACCTCTCTTGTATGGAAGGGAGTCTCTGACCTTTGAAGAAGTTTAACCAGCCTTGTATTTTAAGGACTTGAATGAACAAAAGAAGCATAAACCTTCAAAGATGGGCGAAGTTTTGGCCGTTAAGGGAAAATTCTTACGAAAGAATGGTAAATTTGACAAGAAGAAAGGTAAAAATCAACAGAAACCTTATAGTGGCGAAGCATCTAGTATTCGATGTTATCAATATGACTTCGACTCATCTGATGTTCTTGTGGTTTCAAGTGGGGACTCCACCATCTCAACCGTTCCCACGTTCGTCCACTATTGGTTTGAATTTTAAACACTTAATATCTCCCTCCAATTTTGGTTGTGACTTCTGTGCGTTCTTCTCAGCATGGCCCTTGTCGAGCATTTCTCAGCACTTAGCAAATTTTAGTAGCTTTGTCCACCTCTCTTCGACTTGGATTGTTCTCTAATTGTATTGAAAGGTTGACATGTTTCAAATTGATATTTTGACTTGAGGTAAGTCTAAAATCAACTAGCGTTGAAAATTGAGAGCTAACAAATTGCCCCCAAATAATGTCCTTTCGCTAGTTCTGGTAGGGAGGTCATTTTTTCCTTCACCGTTTCGACGCGTGTTGATTTTGCATGGCTTTGACTGAACCACCCACTACTTGTTTTAGTGGTTAATTGTTCATTTCTTTTCCTTCCACGCTTATGACGTCATGCCATTATGATAAATTCTTAAACGTCTTTTCAGCCGTTTCTATCATTACTTTGTCTTGAAAACATACATTTTTTAGTCTGACCCTAACTGCCCATACGCATCTTTTCTTCAAAAACAAACATGTGTCCCACTATCCGCTGGTCTTCAATGGTGGATTTAAGTCCTTTGGGATTTCTAAAGGCTTATAATATCTCCCTTCACTACTTTGTGAATTTTTTACACTCTCTAAAATCTCAAGCATCCCATATCCTTCTTCAGCTTTCTTCATCCAATCTCAGAGAAAAAACCATTTCACTTCTTTTAACAACAATGGCATCTTCTCAATCTACCGTTCAAAAGAAGAAAACCCAAAAGGGACGCGTTACTAAAACCAAGCAAGCTATTCCTCCTTTCACGAACCTAGCTGGCCCTCAATTGGTGGAGAACTGTCAATGTGTGCCGGAACCCACTTTTGAAGCTGCAAGGAGCATCTACCACTCTCAAGTAATGATTCCTTTAATTGTCTCGGGTAAACCCTACGCGCTCTCTGGTCCTTTGGCACAGGTTGATGTTTCTGACGCAAGGCTGAGTGAGTTTTTGCCGTCTCACCGGAGAACTAGGCCGTTAGGGCAAAAAACTTTCCCTACACCCCTTACCAATACTGCTGAAGAGTCTCCTTTGCCAACTTTCAACCTTGGATATCTTGCTAACGGTACTCGGCTAGTGAGAGCCGTTAGTTCTCTTAAAGACTTTGACCTTTGGATGGAAAAGGTGGAGAAGGTTAAGGCTGATCATTGGAAATCTGTGGGAATTTATGACCTTCTAATGCTATCAAAGACTAACATTCCTTATTGTTTGGCCTTGTTGATGGCATCCTTATACTTTTGGGACAGTACCCACTATACTTTCCACCTGCCATGTGGGATGGTTTTCCCAACCCTTTTCGACATAGCCGCTATAACTGGCCTTCGTCCTGATGGTGTCTCCTACCAACCTAACATTGATGCTGAAGATTATCTACATATCCCCAACTCCAAAATCACTTATACATATTTCATTAAACACCATTTCAACAATGCCACTGACGATGTATCTGATGAGGAACATGTGGCGTTTCTCACCATATGGCTATCAAGATACGTGTTCTGTACCAAATCTCTACAGGTAGCCAAAAAATACATGCCCCTTGCTAACCAACTCCATCATAACAAAGGTGTCTGCTTGAGCAAATTCATTCTGGCGAACCTTTATGAATCCTTGAGCGAAATAGCTTCTCGACTGAAGCGCATGGAAGCCCATGATTATGTGTCTTTGAATGGTCCCCTATGGTTGCTTCAGTTGTGGCTGAATGCCACATTTGAAGCTAGCCTTCCCAGGAAAGGTCTAGTTGACGAAACCTCTGCTGAGGTCGTGGGGAGAAGCATCAAAGGACCTCGCTTGGTTCAACTGACTCCCAACGGTGATGGCGAAACCATCAAAGGAGCATTCACTAGTTACATCCTGATGTTTGTTAAATGTCGTGAGTTTACTTCTGGTATGGCGCCCTTTGCTGCAAGGAAGTTTGGCCCTACATGGTTTAAAAGGTCATTTCCTACTCCTCATGGGCAGGGTGATGATGAATCTGTTTCAATCTGGGAAGCCTTTTTAATTCCTAGATTTATTGCTAACAGGCTCAATTTGGGAAGAGTTTTAGAACCTTTGATTGCATATCAGCCCTGTAAGAACAGAGTATGCCTAAGAGGGGGGTGAATTAGGACTTTTGAAATTTTTCCGGTTTTTATGGTATCTTGAAATATTACTGGTTTGTGTTTTTGGTTATGAAAGCAGAAGAAGAAAAATAAAAGAACAATGGACACCAGGATTTATAGTGGTTCCCCTCACAATCCGAGAGTACTCCACTCCCCTTTCAACATGAAAGAGATTTTTCACTATTGTTTAATAAAGTACAACCTATCACACCATCAACCGGTGAGGCCTACTATCAAACAATAAAACTAACAAGTGTACAAGAACAATCCTCTTGTAAACATTCACCCTTGTGTCCAACAATCCTGGATCACAAGTCAAAAAAACACAAGTTTGTAAAGATTTTGATTTGAGAGTAATGATATCAAAGTTGATCTTCTCCGAATGATCAGAATTCACTCTTACAATTTTCAATACAAGTGTTCAAGGATGAATATGAAATTTATGCACATATGAACACTTAATGAAAGTTTTTGAAAATGGTGAATTTGATGCTAAGACAATTTGAAAATGAATGTAGAAAGTGTTTGGAGATTGGAAAGTTTTTGTGTTGTTTTTCAAAATTGAAAAACTCAGAATTTATATGAGTAAAATACCCTTTCAAAAAGGTACATTGAGTAGACATCAAAAATATGAAATGGTATAATTTTTTAAATAATTTTTGAACTTGAAACAAAGCAATTTTTCACTGTACGTTCAGTGTTAATCGGTTAACCCATATGGTTAATCGGTTAACACTGGTACGTTAGCCCAGAAATTTCAAAATTCAAATTGGTTAACCGGTTAACCTATATGGTTAATCGGTTAACACTGCTAATTTTCATAAAAAAATGCTTTTTAAAATTAATGTTATACCAATTCTAAGGTTTCAAAAACATGCTTATGTATTATGCAAAAATGCTTGATGTTTTTGAACACTTGTATATCAAATTATAAGGGTAGAATCTGATATACCGGTAATGCATCCAAGTCTGGAAGAATCATAGTTCCATATGTAGCTTGACTTGAAAGATATCTTGATTTGATCTTGAGAACTTTGAACGGCTTGTCTTTTTGCAATCAAGAGATGACCTTGAGTAGTATTGACATCATCAAAACTTGAGACTGAAGCATGCTTCTACATTCTCCCCCTTTTTGATGATGGCAATCAAAAAATGTTGTGCGATATCTCTTGGTTCTTGATCTGGTTCTCCCCCTATGTCTAGCAACTCCCTCTATCTTAACAGAGGAAAAAAAACTGCACACAGAGAGACATTAACAGAACCAAGCTCTTCTCCCCCTTTGACATCAGCAAAAAGGAAGAGCTTTCAAAGAAATCACAAGATAGCAGCATATATAGTAATAAGCACATGCAAAGCCAAGTAAACACAAAGCACAAACAGTAGTACATATAAAATGCAGCAAATAGAAATTGTACTTGTTACAATAAAACATAGTTCAAATGAAAGCATAAAAACTTAAGACTAGAAAGCAAAGCAATAAAAACAACAGCAGCAACATATTCTCTAAAAATCCTCATCCGCCATATCCTCCTCCTCTTCTTCTTCATCACTATCAACCTCTTCTTCAATCTCGTCGTCCACAACTCGGGTGTTGGAATGTGGAGGGTTATGAATGAGGTTTCTGAGGGAGACAATTGCTCGGGAGGTCTCTCTATGCATATTCATGGATTCTCGATGTTGGTTCATCATGGTTGTGTAGAGAAACTCACTGGTAAGACCCCCTTCAGGCATTGGATAAGCGTGATGGACAGGACCGTCATCAGTATACCTGTAGGTACCGTCAGCCGCCTTGATGATTCCAGTATTCTTCACAATATTAATCTCATTGATCTCATTAGTTGTAGGTTTCATCTTGGAGGATGGTTCTCTGTTGAGGTCAAGTTCAGTTAATTCCAGAATTCTAGAAACCAAGCGAGCATACGGCAGCCGGGTAATGCAATGAAGTTGTTGCTGCAGATGATACATAATAGTCAAAATCCAATTGACTCTGATGCGATTCTTAATAGCAAAGATCAGCTGCATTTCCAAGTCGTTGATCTGAGAGTGATTTGAGTCCTTTGGAATGAGGACATAGCAGATAATGTAGTGAAGCATTCGATCAGATACTGTCAGATTCTTGGCATAGCACAGCATACGAGCGGTGCGAGAGTTTGCAATAACGGTTTCTTTTGGGAACCTGCAAATCTGATAGTAATACTCCATTTTATCATAGTTTGCCCAGGGTCCATCTACATGGTTTACACCTTTCCTCAGGAAGCATCCTTTTGATGGAATCTTAAGGTGTCTAGCAAGGGTGGATAAATTCTCAACAAACTCATGATCTCTAATGGTGGAACGGATCATGTGGTTCTCATCCATGTCCAGATATACAGACATTTTATTCATAAAAGCTTTAACCAGATCAGGATAGATAACACCAGAGTCGGTGATGAACTTGTTGATACGCTAATATTCCAACAGAGTAGGAAAATCAAAAGATATTGCAGGAAAAGCTCGAAGATTCACATACTTTACCGGCATAAGTTGACGAACACGAACTTTGAAATCCATCCGTCTCTTTTTGGTGGTTTCCATTGGAATACTGTCGTCATCTGATTCTGATGCAGAATGATGTTCTGGAAGTTTTCCCTTGCCGCGGTTTGACGCTGAAGCCATGGATGGAGGTTTGAGAGAAATGGGGTTGTGGGTTCTGAGGAAGTTAGGGTTTGAGAAGTTGTGGGGAGTTTTTCCAACTTTAGAGAGTGGGAGAGAGAAGTTAGGATTTTAAGAGGGAATATGGATTTTGGATATGGATTTGGATATTTAAGAGAATATGGACCACACAAAAAATATATTAAAAGATATAAAATTTTCAAAAATTTTAATTAATTTTCGTTTCTGATTTTTTAGAAAAATTAACAGTGTTAATCGGTTAACCATATAGGTTAATCGGTTAACACATTAAAAAATTTAATCAGAATTGAAAATTCAACAGTGTTAATCGGTTAACCCATATGGTTAATCGATTAACATGCTCGAATTTTTGAAAAATACTTAAAAAACAGAATGCATACACATGAAAATATATCACAAATAATGCATACACATAATAGAGAAAAAGTCAGATGTCACCTTCATCAAGAATCCCAAGTTCTCTCCGAATTTTGTAGAATGGTTCTTTTGCCAAAGGCTTGGTGAAGATGTCGGCGAGTTGGTTGTGTGTGTCGACGAAAGTAACATCAACATCTCTGTTTAATACGTGATCTCGAAGGAAATGATGCCGGATATCGATGTGCTTTGTTCTGGAATGCATAACCGGATTCTTTGTGATATTTATGGCACTAGTATTGTCACATCGTAGAGGAATGCATCCGAGGTCAACACCATAATCCAGAAGTTGTTGTTTCAGCCATAAAATCTGTGCACAGCAACTTCCTGCGGCGATGTACTCTGCTTCGGCGGTGCTGAGTGCTACACAAGCTTGCTTCTTGCAGGCCCATGATACTAGAGCATTTCCGAGAATGTGACATGTACCACTTGTACTTTTTCTATCGGTTTTGCATCCTACATAGTCAGCGTCAGAATAACCAACTAAAGAACAAGTACTACCTTTAGGATACCATAATCCGACGTTGGTCGTTCCTTTGAGATACTTGATAATTCTCTTCACAACAGTGAGATGCGATTCCTTCGGATTTGCTTGGAAGCGTGCACACAAACAAACACTAAACATAATGTCAGGACGGCTTGCCGTCAAATATAGTAATGAACCAATCATACCTCGATATTTAGTAATATCAATTGGAGTACCAGATTCATCTTGATCAACATACGTTCCGGATCCCATAGGAGTAGACATCATCTTGCAACTATCCATATCGAATTTCTTTATTAATTCCTTACAGTACTTGGATTGGTTGAGAAAGATTCCATCCTTGGTTTGCTTGATTTGTAGTCCAAGAAAATAATTTAACTTTCCCATCATGGACATCTCGAATTCTTCTCGCATCATGAGTGAGAATTCTTCGCAGAGTTCTTTGTTTGTTGATCCAAATATGATGTCGTCGACGTAGACTTGTACTAACAAGGTGTTACCATTGATCTTCTTTATAAACAGCGTCTTGTCAACCTTTCCTTTTGTAAATCCTTTCTCACATAAGAAGTTGCTAAGGCGATCATACCATGCTCGTGGTGCTTGTTTTAAACCGTAGAGAGCCTTCTTCAGTTTGAAAACATGTGAGGGATTTTTGAAGTCTTCAAAACCCGGAGGTTGTTTGACGTAGACTTCCTCATTAATGTACCCATTCAGGAAAGCGCTTTTGACATCCATCTGGAATAACTGAAAATTCATAGAACAAGCGTAAGCAAGTAGTAATCTAATTGCTTCTAACCTTGCTACCGGAGCGAATGTTTCATCAAAATCAATTCCTTCCTCCTGGTTGTAGCCTTGTGCGACCAATCTTGCCTTGTTACGAACTATAATCCCATTCTCGTCAAGTTTGTTCTTGAACACCCATCTGGTTCCTATAATATGATTATTGTCTGGTCTTGGTACAAGGGTCCAAACTTGATTTCTTTCAAATTGATTAAGTTCTTCTTGCATTGCTATAATACATTGGTCGTCGCCTAAAGCTTCATCGATCTTTGATGGTTCAATTTGAGATACAAATGCCATGTTGAGACAAGCATCCTTTAAATTAAGTCGAGTTGCAACACCTTGACTAATATCACCAATAACTTTATCAATTGGGTGATCTTTGTGTGTTCTCCATTCTTTCGGAAGATCTTGATTTTCTTGAGTAACATATTCTCGTAATATTGTTTGATCATTTGAAACAATTTCTTCATTTTGTGGAGTATCTACAAAATCATCATCATCATCCAAAACAATATTATCCTCTTTCGAGGGGTTAGTTTCATCAAACGAAACATGAATAGACTCTTCAATGGTAAGAGTTCTTTTATTAAAAATTCTAAAAGCTTTACTATAAAGAGAGTAACCAAGAAATATACCTTCGTCGGATTTCTCATCAAACTTACCGAGATTGTCCTTATTGTTGTTGAGAACGAAGCATTTGCAGCCAAATATGTGGAAGAATGATATATTCGGTTTCCTTCCCTTGAACAACTCATACGGAGTCTTTTTGAGTAGTGGTCGAATATTCACGTGGTTGCTTACAAAACACGCCGTGCTTACTGCTTCTGCCCAAAAATATTTTGGAAGATTTGTGTCGCTGAGCATTGTTCTAGCAAGTTCAACTAGTGAACGATTCTTCCGTTCTACAACGCCGTTTTGTTGAGGAGTTCTTGGTGCCGAAAAATTATGAGAAATTCCATGTTCTTCGCAAAATTCTTCAAAGTCTGAATTTTGAAATTCTCCACCGTGGTCGCTTCTTATGGAGGCTATAGTGAGTGACTTCTCGTTTTGAATTCGTTTTGCATACTTTTTGAATGCTTTAAATGCATCATTTTTCTGCACTAAAAACATTGTCCAGGTATATCGAGAAAAATCATCAACAATAACTAAAGCATAAATACTACCTCCAAAGCTCTTTGTTCTTGATGGACCAAAAAGATCCATGTGCAACAATTGAAGTGGTCTTGATGTAGAAACCACTTGCTTGGATTTGAAAGTTGTCTTGGTCTGTTTTCCCTTTTGACATGCATCGCATAATTTATCCTTGATGAATTTTATCTTCGGAAGCCCAACAACCAGATCATGCTTGATTAATTTGTTTAGATGCTCCATGTGAATGTGAGCAAATCTTTTATGCCAAAGCCATGCCTCGTTGTTGTTTGCCATAAGACATTTTACCTTCACGGAAGAATCATCAAAAGAGATCATAAAAATATTATTATATCTTTTACCTTTTAGCAGAATCTCATGAGTGACTTCGTGTTCGATCAAGCATTCCTCCTTTGTGAAGTTGATTTTGAACCCTTTGTCACACAATTGACTGATGCTAAGCAGGTTATGCTTAAGGCCTTCAACAAAAAGAACGTCTTCGATAATTGTACATGGAGGTGCACCAATGGTTCCAACTCCAAGAATTTTTCCTTTATTATCATCACCGTAAGTGACGTATCCTTTGGCCTTTAATGATAGACTTGAAAATTTGTTTATATCTCCCGTCATATGCTTCGAGCAGCCACTATCAAGATACCATTGATTTGTGGTTGTCTTCAAGCATACCTACAAAACAAAATTAGGTAGTGTTAGGTACCCAAATTGCTTTGGATCCTTGATAGTTAGTACCCTTTTCTACCCACACATAATGCCCCTTTGCAATACCAATATTACGTACATAGCAGGCATTAGGTGTGTGCCCTTTAATTCCACAATAAAAACATGTAGGTTGAAAATGACTTCTATATCTAGGAATATAATTCTTTTTCTTATCAATTCTTTTCTTGTTATGATTTTGATGCTGAATTTTAGAAGTGTTTGTCTCTTCTTTAACAATTTGTTCACTTGCTCTTACGAAAATGGTCTTATTGGTGCTTGGTTTTGAAAATTTAGAATATCCCAATCCACTTTTATCATTAGGATACCTTTGATGTTTAAGAATCTCTTCCAAGCCAATTTGACCTTTTTCGTATCTTTCTAAAACTCTTTTAAGTTGAACAATTTGAAAAGACAAAGACTCACAATTCTTACATACAAGACTTTGTTTTTCATCCATCACCTTTTGTTTTTCATCTTCAATATTTTTCAAGAAATCAGAATTTTGTTTTTCTAAAAGTAAAATTCTTTTCTTTTGTGATGAGATGTTTTTATACAAAGTCTTGCACTCTTTTAGAAGTTCATCTATAACTTCTTGAGCATCATTATCATAGACAGAAAAATTACTACTAACCTCATTTTCGTCATCGGAATGGTGAGAGGCCATTAAGGCAATATTTGCGCATTCATCGCTATCTGATTCCGATGATGAACTCACTTCGTTATCGTCCCATGCGACATAAGCCTTCTTTGTTTTGAAATCCTTCTTGCCCTTGAATTTTCCTTTATTTGCGAGTTTTGGGCAATCTGGCTTTATGTGACCTTGTTTCCCACATTCGTAACATGTAATTTCTTGGTTTGATGTGGATGCCTCCTTTTTCCTGAAATGTCTATTCTTTTTAGAAAAAGAAGAAGTTTTATTATTATTAAAAAACTTACCAAGCTTCTTTACTAGAAGCATGAAATTTTCGTCTTCGGAAGATTCGTCAATTTTGTCATCCTTTGTGTCAGTCTTCAAGGCAATTCCTTTGGACTTCTTGTCTTGACTTTCATGTTTCTCAAGCCTTCCAAGTTCCAGTTCATGCTCTTGAAGTTTCCCGAATAATGAAGCGGATGTCATTGTTGAAAGACTTTTCTTTTCCGAAATGGCGGTCACCTTCGGTTGCCATTCTCTTGTCAAGGATCTTAGGACTTTTAAGTTGAGATCATCGTTGGTGAAGGTCTTCCCAAGAGCAATCAGATGATTTGTTAGATGAACGAACCTCTTTTACAAGGCAACAATAGATTCACCGGGCTGCATACGGAACATCTCATATTCTTGACTTAACGTGTTAAGTCTTGATCTTTTTACTTCTGATGTTCCTTCATGCGTTTCTACCAAGGTATCCCAAATCTGTTTTGCCGATTGACACTGTGATATGCGAAAGAATTCATCCATACTGAGAGCGCTTTGAAGTATGTTGATTGCTTTCTTCTCATTCAAGATTCTCTTCTTGTCATCTTCATCATATGAGGATTTAATCTTTGGGGTTCCAACACCATTTACCACACTTGTAGGAACATGTGGACCAGTTTCAACGGTTTCCCATATACCATCTCCTTGAGCCTCAAGATGTGCCTTCATACGGATTTTCCAAAAATCGAAGTATTCTCCAGAAAAGAGTGGTGGCTTGTTACTACTTCCACCATCTTTGAAAACCGGGTTGGTACTTGCGGAAGCCATACTGAATCGTTAGGAACAGGTTACCTTAACCTGCTCTGATGCCAATTGTAAGAACAGAGTATGCCTAAGAGGGGGTGAATTAGGACTTTTGATATTTTTCCGGTTTTTATGGTATCTTGAAATATTACTGGTTTGTGTTTTTGGTTATGAAAGCAGAAGAAGAAAAATAAAAGAACAATGGACACCAGGATTTATAGTGGTTCCCCTCACAATCCGAGAGTACTCCACTCCCCTTTCAACATGAAAGAGATTTTTCACTATTGTTTAATAAAGTACAACCTATCACACCATCAACCGGTGAGGCCTACTATCAAACAATAAAACTAACAAGTGTACAAGAACAATCCTCTTGTAAACACTCACCCTTGTGTCCAACAATCCTGGATCACAAGTCAAAAAAACACAAGTTTGTAAAGATTTTGATTTGAGAGTAATGATATCAAAGTTGATCTTCTCCAAATGATCAGAATTCACTCTTACAATTTTCAATACAAGTGTTCAAGGATGAATATGAAATTTATGCACATATGAACACTTAATGAAAGTTTTTGAAAATGGTGAATTTGATTCTAAGACAATTTGAAAATGAATGTAGAAAGTGTTTGGAGATTGGAAAGTTTTTGTGTTGTTTTTCAAAATTGAAAAACTCAGAATTTATATGAGTAAAATACCCTTTCAAAAAGGTACATTGAGTAGACATCAAAAATATGAAATGGTATAATTTTTTAAATAATTTTTGAACTTGAAACAAAGCAATTTTTCACTGTACGTTCAGTGTTAATCGGTTAACCCATATGGTTAATCGGTTAACACTGGTACGTTAGCCCAGAAATTTCAAAATTCAAATTGGTTAACCGGTTAACCTATACGGTTAATCGGTTAACACTGCTAATTTTCAGAAAAAATGCTTTTTAAAATTAATGTTATACCAATTCTAAGGTTTCAAAAACATGCTTATGTATTATGCAAAAATGCTTGATGTTTTTGAACACTTGTATATCAAATTATAAGGGTAGAATTTGATATACCGGTAATGCATCCAAGTCTGGAAGAATCATAGTTCCATATGTAGCTTGACTTGAAAGATATCTTGATTTGATCTTGAGAACTTTGAACGGCTTGTCTTTTTGCAATCAAGAGATGACCTTGAGTATTATTGACATCATCAAAACTTGAGACTGAAGCATGCTTCTACAAGCCCAACCTGGTTTCTCGTCAATTTGGGTTAATTCAAAGTTTTCCTAGGTGCTTGTATGAAAAGAAGGGCCAAGTCATACTCCATATTGCCAGCTTCGACGAAGGAACAATTGCTGACATCTTCGTCGATTTGAGCACGAAGAGAGGAGTGATTTCTCCTGTGTTCTTCGAACCTTCTTTTTTATGCACTACTTCTTTCCACCATTGGTGGTAGAAACATTATCATGAGCATTTTCTTAATGTTACCACCTTTTCCTTACTACTTGACCAGGCTTTCCTTGATGTGCAGGACAAGACGAAGAAGAGTAAGCTCGCTCACATCCAAGAAATTCAAGCTTTCCATAAATACTTTGAAACTGTTTATCGACCAGATAATCTTAGTCGAACCATTCATGAGACTGTTGTTACTTTGAAAAGAAACTTTTTGCAAAAACTGGATACCTTGAAAATCCCTCCTACCGTTCCTCGTGAGAAACGTTATGAAGTAGCTTTTAAATTTTTCCCCCCTAAATTCCCTCGCTTGCCTACTACTTATTTTGGCGTAGCACTTTCCCCTCCATTTCCAGATTAGTTTAATTGTGGTGAGGATTTAATACTTCTTCGACAACAGTCTCAACCAAAGGCTCGACGAGTGGTTTCGACTAAGCACACTTTAGACAGTTTCAAAGGAGATCTTCATATAGGGGTTCAGGACGTTCGTGTCTAATCTGACATATATGAAGGTTTGATGTCTTTTACTTATGATTATGCAATTAAACTCTCAATATTTAACTGGCAACCATCTCCTGTTTTCCAGTTGTGCCTAGGAAAGCTCCGTCCACTAGGGCTGCTACTTCTCAAAGTAGCAAGGAAATGGAAGGCAGACAGATATATCTCATATCCTTTGCCTCTTTTCTCATTATGTGACTTATTTCTCACACTTGTATCGTCTCTTTTTATTTTCTCAGACTGGGTGAAAACCTTCGACTCCTTCTAAGAAATGCAAGAAGGATGCTTCCATCGTTGTGGCCTCAGATGCTGATGAATCTCCTGAGGAGGTTCTAGTGAAAAAGAGAAAGACACCCACCAAGGCATCTGGACCTACTGGCCCACCTCAATAGAAGGTGGCCAAAATTCTTGGGTCGACATCCACTTCAGGTGGCGTCGAAGAACAACCTCCTGTGGTTACCTCGAAGTCAACTTCTAGCGACCATGGGGGTGATAATGCTAACCCTGGTGCTACATTAGCTCAGGGATGTGTACCAACATTTTGTCACATGTACCTTTGTCCAGCATCTTCTTAGCCTTATTCTCTTTCATTTGTGTTTTCAGGCTGATACCACCAACACCAATCCTTCTCCAGTTTCAGGTGCTTCATCCACTTATTCCCTCAACAGCCAAAGTGAGCCAACTTACCATCCTTCTTCGGATCTTGGCTCTGGCTTAAGTGAGGTAAACCAACTTTTTGTTCCTTCTGCAGGAAACATACCCCCTTTGGCGCCAACCACCACACAACAGGCTCAAACTGAAGGTTTTAACTCTGGGGAGGATGATGCTTCGAGTCCTCCACCTCTCGACCATGATGAACCTATGGTCACTGATGAGGTGGTTGTCGAACAAGCCCGTACTCCTTCAGACCCACCAAAATATGATAGTCCACACCTCGCTATTCATGAAGAGCCAAAGGACATGCATCCTGAACCTATTCATAATCAAACAGTCCCCCATCCGCTGATGATAAAGAGGAAGCAGTGAGAGTTGAGGAAGAGGAGGCAAAGGACCAAGAAGAGGACGGAGAAGAAGGAGGTGAAGGAGAGTCTAAAGAGGATGATGAAGAAGAAGAGGAAGAAGAGATGGACGAAAGAGACCAAGCTGGTCCTGAATCCCAACATACTTCGCCTGTCGTGAAGAAAACTCTCCCTCCCATCGTGACCCCTGAAGATCTTTTAGCAGCTCTTAAGTGGTCGAATCCCATGGAATATGCTAAGAGGATCCTTGGGCAAAAATATGGTTTTGCTTCTGTGTCTTCGACTCCTCTCAGTAATCCTGCCTCAAATGACTTCGCTGGTCCAATTCTCCAATCCATCAAGAAAAAGTTCTTCAGAGGAGATATCCAAAATATCCTGGTCTCAGACCTCACATCTCGACTCTTTTTAAAGGATCAACTCAAGAAAATGAACCTTATTACCCTTAGCCTAGAAATTCATGGTTTCTTGCTAGAGTTGACGGTTGTGGTTGACGATTTATCTTCAGAAGTTCGAAAGCTCCCCTCTCTCGTGAAGACAATCGAGGCTACAGTTGGTCGAGAAAGTGCATCCTGGACTGGTGCACATGAGTCAGAGGCTAGGGTCGAACAGTTGGAAGCTGCCCACAAACAACGTCAAGAAGAAATAATTTCCAATCAGAAGGACATTGAAGCATGGCAACAGCAAATCAAGGAGCTTCAAATGAAGATCTCTAATGCTGAACAACGTAACTTTAAGTTGCAACGCTTTGGCGCCCCTGACATGACCCAAGAGCTGAAGAGCACTATTGACTTTATTGATGCGGCCCAAAAGTTGGAAAAAGAGCTTGCAGCAGCCAGGCTCGACAAATCCCTGTGCGAGGCTCGCTTTAGTCATCACATGAATACTTTTGCTCAACTCAAATCAAAGTTTCCTTTCTGATCACCTTTCGACCACTGCTTTTTGTAATCGCCACTGATTTTATGGCCTTTTGAGCCATATTTATGTAATGACAATATGTTACTTTTGTAATTTGATTATCTGCGCCATATTATGCCTTTCGACATGTTGTTGTTTTTTATTATTATGGCACATAAATAACGTGTTATTTTTTATTTTAACCTCAATTTTGAGTTTAATGTGTGATTAAGGCCTTTTCCTTTTCCTAGAAAACGCCTTTTCCCAGCTTCATTTATTGCTCCAACGACATAGGCTTTTAGCTTTATTATGGTATTTAAAGCATAGCCTTTTTAGGCATACTCCTAAGACCAATAAACTTCCACTGTTTGACTGACCAATCCATACCTAGTCTTTCCTCTATAAATCCTTCGTTCTCCTGAACCATGTCTTGTACTCAGCAAAGCAAGTATGAACATCAATCTAGAAAAACCCACTCTCAAGGGCCAGGCAACAGGTTCAAAGGAACATGTAGTGGTGGCGGCGACTAGGGAAGCCACAAAACCTGAGGCCTCCACTGGAGCACCCCCTCACGTGTGTCGCTACTCGAAAAATGCATGGTGCAACGACGGGGAGGCGAAAAAGATAGACAGAAGAGTTGCCACCGAAATTTATTTATCCTATGTGGGGAAAGGAAAATATCGAGAAAACCTTAAGAAAGAAATGGATAAGATGGTCTCGCGACCAAGAACGGGTTTGGAAGCCGGTTATGCGAGGGGAAGGTATTAGCACCCCTCGCATCCATCGTACTCGATGGGAACCATTTGTTTGTCAACGTGTGAATTTATTTGCTTAAATATTATGCTATAAAAAGTGTTCCAAAAGATAGTGAGAAAAGGGTTAGAAATAGGAGAGAGAGAAGTAACGGGGGGAAGAAGAGAAAGGACGGGCTCGATAGGACTTCGCGGTCCTAGGCCTACGTATTCTCGACGGATATGAGAAAGTCAGAGTCGACGTAGTTCGGGGCTACGGATATGGGGGGAAAGTGCTCGGCAAAGATTGTGGCCTTTGTGCCTACGTATCTTTACTTGAAAGAAGTAAAGAATCAGAGCAGCCGTAGTTCAGCCTACGGTTTGTTGATGTTTTTATGGATGACGTTATCGTGCACATTCTAGCAATATAGGTGTTTTGCCGCTCGCATGTGAGGAGACTTATGCGTTACCTGTTTGCGTGTAGAACGGACGTATCATATCCTTTTTGAAATGATTAGGTTTTCGCCATGCAAGGCAAGATGTCACGTTTGATTTGTGAGATTGTTTTTTTAGGGGTGAGGTAGATCCTCGGATAATAACTCCTTGCGGGTAGTACCCAATTCCTTATCTCAAAGTTGTTTGTTATGAAATGGTGTGGCGAACGTAGCGTCTTCATATTGAAAGACGAGTATCACGACCACCCACACTACAGTGAATATCCTGATACTCGGAGAGGAAGAAGACTACACTCAATCCTCTCTCTTTAATTCAATACAAAGAGAACTTCATTCACTTATTAAAGATGTTTTTTTTGGTTTTGAATGGTAAGTGCCTTTGCGACAGAGAACCCTACGGTAAACGTCAAACACTCGGGATAGGAGAAGGCCTACGCCTAACCACTCCACGACCATTAAAGTCTTTGTTAAGAAAAGAGTTTGAAAAAGCACTCGGTACGGGACCGAGGTTTTAGGTGAGAAGGTTGCGGAGAGAAGTTATGGAAAGGAGGGGTGGTGAATAGAGTCGTGTCTTTGTATTGAAAGACGAGTATCGAAACCACCCACACTACAGTGAGCATCCCAACACTCGGAGAGGAAGAAGTCTACACTTAATCCTCTCTTTTTAATTTAATACAAAGACAATTTATTGCTTTATGGAAGTGTTTTGAAAATACAATTGGTACGGGGCCGCATTTTTTAAGAGAAAAGGGATTGAAAACGTACAAGCGTCTTCGTATTGAAAGACGAGTGTCGAAACCACCCACACTACAGTGAGCACCCCAACACTCGGAGAGGAAGAAGTCTACACTTAATCCTCTCTTTTAATTCAATACAAAGATAATTTTTCCTTATATTGAAGAGTTTTGAAATGGGCTAAAAAGCCCAATAGCAAAAGAGAAATAAAATGAGAAATAAAATGATGAAAAATAAAATGGCTCATTAAAAAATAAAAAATAAATAAATAAAGAGTTTTTGGAATTTTATGGTATTTAAAGTTATTTTAAAAATAAATAAAAGAAAATGAGAAAAGAGAAAAAGAATAAATAAACAAAAATGCTAAAAAAGGAAAAGGGCCCTACCATGGGTTGAACCCATGACATCATGGTTTACAAACTGAAACCTCACCAACTCAACCAAACATGCGCAGGTGATAATGGATGGAGAAAAAAAGAAAAATAACAAAATAAAGAAAATAATAAAATAAAATAACCAAACGGCCCCAGCAGGGCTCAAACTCAGGACAAAGGCATGGCAAGGTAAGACACTAACCACTGGAGTGACGATACATCTATTGTATAACGCCACCCCTAGAAATCAAATACCTAAAAGGCATGATTTTTTGGGCAAGGCAAGGCAAGCTAAGTGAAAATGCCATAAAAACGATTTGGTCATAACTTTGTCAAAACTCAATCATTTTCAGTGAAATGTAAGTCTAACCTACTTGTTTTTTCATGAGGAATACAATGGTAACCACCATTTTTCAAAATAGTGCACACACAACAAAATTCGAAGGCTTATGCAGTTGTGGCTTTAAAATGCATTTTGGAATTTTTGGACCAAAACTGATGAGTTTAAAAGCTAACAAGGGTCTGCACATGCCTTAAACATGTTACTCATGATTATGCTCCAAGAGAAAAGTTCAAATCCTTATTGAATCAATATATGACACATGAGTAGCAACCAATATTCATGACTTGCAAGAGGGACCCTTGCCAAAACAATTTGAGATGCATTTTGGAAATTATGGAATGAAATAGTTGCAATCCAATTCAAAACAGATTTGCACATGTTCTAAATGTCTCACTTATGGTTATGTTCAAAGAGTTGAGCTCAAATATTCACTGAATCATGAAGTGATTATCAAGTTGCAATGGTTAATAAGATGGTTTACACTAGATTTTGTGCATACACAATGTTAAAGCAAATGTGTTATGATAGCAACTCAATTGTCAATCCAAACTGCAATAGGTTAAGAACTTCAAAAACCCATAAAAATGTAACAGCCTTAGGATGGCACTGGGAGGTATCATAGCTTAACCAATTCAAAACAGAAACCAAGCAGCAGAATCTGATGCTGCAACACACAACAACCAACAGCCATCTAAGGCCTTGCCCTTGTGATAGCAACTACTGTGAACTAGAAACCAACATAATTCAGCTCTAAATCTTGGCAGCAACTAGCATGATAATGTTAAATCCTAAATGAACCATGTATTGCAACATCTCATATTAACATTTCACAACAGCACACAAAACCTACATGATGAGGTAGCTACTAATTCACTAACAGGCTCTTAGTATGAGGTGCAAATTCTGACAATAAGCATGAGTTGACAAACTCAAACAGTTTTGGTAGCAGAGATAAGCTTGACAGAACAGCTTGGCACAAAAATGAACATGTTACATTGGTGGGCTTGACATAGGTCAAAGTTCAAACAGCAGTCCAAACACATAAGTTACTAACAAAGGGCAAGGTCTACTCATGCTTGAAATGCAATATACAAAGAGTTCCAACAGAAAAAATTGCTCAAAAGATATTAGAGCACAATGTTGGTAGGTAGTTGAAATTGGTGGTAATTGAGATTTAATGCCTAAGCAAAATCCAAGACAACACTACTAACATGACAGTGAGCTTAAAAAACATAACAATGTTCTGATATTCTAACTCATCTCAAGACAGTCCAGGATCCGTAGTAATGATGAACTCCCAAAAACAACTCTGTACACAAGATCATGTTGATCACCACAGTCACCATATAGGTCACTTCAACAGAAATCAAAGACACCAATACATTATGGCAAACTGGCAGCTAAAGATTCATAACATGAGAGCTCTTGACAAGATGTAAAGACCTATGGTGTTAAGCATCAGCTCATGGTAGAATTCAAGTATAACCAAAGAAGTCTATGGCAAGGGTAGGCATGCTATTTTTGAAAACCACAGTCAATGGAACCAAATGAAGGTTATGTTCTCAGACAAAGATATCAGCTCAAGAACTGAAATAGGTTCTGTCATGATGTTCTCAACATCATGCATCAACCAACTAACCAAGTCCTGGTGGAATCTAGGTTGGCTAACCTCTCTATAAACTTGGACAGCAAGTAGAGCAACAAGATAAAATCCACACCATGTCCTCAATGCTTGACAAAATCCTGGCCTAAGTTCAAACTGTGACAGCAACCTCATCCACAAATTCAAACAAAGAAACTCTTTTCAGCCTTATCACTCCAACTCCCCCCAGCCTACTTCAAATATGCCAATCATGCTCAGCAGATTTGAGGCCTGCCAAAGACCTCCTTCATGTCAACAAGCAGGCTGCACTTAACAGCCCACACCTCTTATGGTAGGAAAAATTGGTTAACCAACCTCTAAACATGATAAACCATCATTATGCACCTCTATTAAATGCTCCAATAGAAACTACATATCCTGACCAGGATATGCTGCACACTAGTAGGTATAACCATTATGCTAAATCACACACAAAATTCCATATCTTGGAAAATTAAATGCAAGCAGAAACTAGCAAGCCCTAGGTGCTTATAGTAGGCCAAAACATCAATACATTCACAAACTTTTGACAGTTAGCAATGAACCTATGCAGAATGTTTCTCAGACCAAGAACTTAACCAATATGCTATGAAATTGATCTAAATGAACTTTGAAAGGCCAATGTAAATTCTGATGAGGAACTTAGTGTTGACAATTATAATGCAAGCAGTGAGATATGAAGGTTAGACAACATCATCTCAAACATAGAAACAACATGTTCTTTGGTATTTCAACCAACATCCATTGATGAATTCCATACATTATGTCTTTACAAAGACATAACTCCAACAGCCAGTGATAACTCAAGAATCAAGCACAGGTCAAACAAAATGGTTTTGTTTAAAAATAACAGGCCCTGATAGTACAACACACAAGAAAATAAGCAGCAGCCCAATGCCTTGCTCTATTGACAACAACAGTTTGGCTATTACAATGCCCTTGTCAAACACTACATCAAGCATTTCTTTAAAATCAATTACCAATTCACCAACTAACTTTAGTATGAAAATAAGTTTTAAAACAGGAGAGAATCATGAGTTGGCACAACTCCAATTCAAAAATAAGTTTTAACAGCAAAGTTGTAATTTACAGTCCAAATCATTCTAACTAGACAAAAACCTACATGATGTGGCACATGCCATTTTCTTAACAGGTGTAGTATGGGAAACCGGTCTTGACAACAATGAACACAAGCCTGATACTGAAATGGCCAAAGACATCAACAATGCAAACCATGCCAAATCCTCAAATACATACATATCATGCTTTAAAACAGTTGACAGTGGCACCACATGAAGGTCATGTTCACAAACAACAAAACCAACACACAAACTGAACAGATCCCACCATCATGTACCAATCTATCAATTCAAGTGATTTGCTTCAAATGATATTTTATAAACTTATGGTATCAAACACACATAATTCTTGGCATACAAGGCACCAATAACTTAACAGTGTAGTATAAGGTAACCGCAAACTGCTCTAGTTATAGTCACCATCCAAGACTTAACTCACAGACTGTTAAAACTCCAAACTAAACAACCTACACCTCACAACCACAACTGCAATAATTTGTTATAACCCTCCTCAGATGAAGATCCAAGTAAAACATACCCTCTAAAAGAGAAGCAACAGACATGAGTTGACCAAACTCAGTCCTTCAAGAATAGTCCAATGACCACATAGTCATAACTTCAAACATGGCCAAAGCAAAAATTAACTGATTCAACACAGCATGATGTTACTAAATCCTAAATCCAACAAGGAGGCCACAACTAGACCTAAGCAAGCTCTACAAATATGTTATCATAAAGTTAAACCAAGGATGAAGTAGTCCAGCATAAAGTGTTATAACTTAAGTACATCAATGTGAGATGGCAGGTCCAACTTCATACAAAGCCCAACAGCAGTCATTTCCCCCCAACCTAATGATCAAGTCAACTATATCTAAACAAACACAAAGGTTAAAATCCAAGATGAACTTGACGAGTACAAAGCCAAACAAATACAAACCAATGCCTCATGACAGTTATTAGACAGAACCAAACATGAAGAATAGTTTTGACAGCAAAATTGCACTTCTAAACATACCAATGTTTCAACTTGTTCAGCATACCAAATTCATACATACATGAGGCATCAATGATGAATAAACTTAAAATGACATACCTCTTGTAGATCCTTACTATGCTATCTGCCAAGAAAACCAGAGATTCTTCCTTTTTGAGCACACTTATGAAAGTTACTTCTTCTTGAAGAAAGAAAGCAACCTTGTGGACAGTTGGAGCAAATAAAGTTCCAGCTGTGGTTTGAGGTTTTGGACAGTTAAAATGTCATATACATGATGTGTTTCAAGTGTTAAATTGGTGGGAAAAGGCTTGTGTAGTGATTTGGCTTGAAATGTGCACAAAAGTCAAACTATGGTGTTATGAAGTTTGAATTTTTGATCTATGGATTTTTTGATGAATGTGATGATGGAAACAGGTTCAAATGGTCATTTTAAGGGTGTGTATATGGTTTTTATGGTGGTTTAGTGTTTGTAACAAGGACTGGTGTGAAAAATGTAAAGAGGCAATTTTTGGTGGTTTTGTGACTTTCTTCCCTTTCAAGCAAGGTGAGTAAGAATGAGAGCTATGTGTTTCTGGTTTTTTGGATAGCTCTGGTGTCCTTTGAAGATTGGGATGAGGTCTCTATTTATAGGCCAAGAGAGGCATTGGGGCAGATTTGAAGTTTCAAGCTTTTGGGGGGATTTTTGGAAGAAAATCTATCCAATATCATGTGGCAGCTGTGCTCATCAATCCCTTGGCTCAATGCAGGGCAAAAATTAAGTGAAATGAAGGACATGAGGTGACTGAAGTTAGGCTAGTGTGTAGGGAGCTGCAGCTGCAAGTTCTCACCAAAAAGTTTCTCTTTCCTCATGATTTTTGATTAAAATAATGGCAACTTGCTTACAACTTGCAAACTCTACCAAACCCTTCTTTCTTCTGCATTTTAAACCATAAACCTCTCTAAATATCAGACCAAGACATGATCCAATAGTTGAGAATGATCCAAGTGGCTGAAAAGTGAATTTGTGAAAAAGTGGAAATGGTGCACTCAAGTGTGGAGACCCCAACTTTCTGGATTCATAACTCTCAACTCATAAGGGCTACGGAGGAGTTCTAGTACATTTTGTAATGCCCTCATGGAGCTCTACAACTTTCATGTTTTCATGATCTTCAGATTCCAAGTGGAACTAGGTCAAAAATCCCTTCAAAGTTGGCTGAAAACATGATTTGCAAGGCCAGAAAACTTAGAAATTTTCCAAGTGTTTTCCCCTCTTGTAATGATTTTGATCATAACTCCCAATATATTCATTTTTTGCACATGGACCTTTGTGAGACTTTTGTAGGATTTGTCAAGACCTTTCCAACAAGCTTTGAACCAACTCAATTAGATGTGTGGTTAAGAAATTATGGTCTTGCCCCTTTCAAAACCCTAATTCCTGATTTCTCGATTACTCCTCCATCCTTGATCCAATGGTCATGAAACTTCATGTATATGTGTAATATGGCATTAGGAACATTTTTTCTTCACACTTTGAGGTCAAATTCCTTATGGTTGAAGAGTTGACTTTCTGGTCAACGAAACGATCGATTGATGACTATTGAGTCGGTTGTTGATGTTCTGGGTCTTCTGAGGCCTTGAAACTTCTTGACTGGACTTCACTAAGCCATATGAGCTTCATGGACCATAATTCCATCATTGGAACACCTTTTAAATCAAAATTCAAATTACAGTTGACTTTTTCCCCAAATCTCCTGATTTTCAATTGACTGATCAATTGAAGCTCTTCTGATTAAAATTGATGGTCAATCTCTCATCCCCAAACACCTTAGGACACATGGAAGGCCATAGAAATGAGTCTTTCTCCCGAAGACAGATTTATCCTGATTAAAATTGAAACCCTAATTTCACCCTTTTTGCCTAGGCATTGTGTAGATGAACTGGGTGATCATTCCAACTCCACCATGACCTATGAGGTGCTCAACAAACTTCTTCCTCATGCCTCTACCTATGATGAAACCTCAAAATTTCTTGACAACCCTCTGATGGTTTGTACCAATGCCTTTGATTAACAAAAAAAGTATGGGCAAATTTAGGGTATGACAACGTGAAGACGAAGGAAACCAGAATGAAGGTATCCAAGCAAGCACGTCCTCGCACTACCAATTTTGATGATGAAGCTGATGAGGATTATATGTAATACCTCAAGTCCATTGATTTGAGGGATTTTGATTGATCGCTATTTTTAAGTTATGAATTGTTGTATGGATTTTTGTTTTTTGGGTATGCCATGTTAGCCTCGTTTGGCCTATTTTTGCCTTGGTGCCTTCTTAATAAATTTTAAGTTTTGACATGAATCTCTTGCAAGACAGGCCTATATTTTTTCAAATATTTGCCATTTACTTTCAGGATTCTTTTATCTTTGTCTAACTCTTCAATTTCATAAGCACCATTGGAGAATACTTATATGACTTGGAATGGGCCTTCCCATTTAGGAGACCATTTGCCCAAAGTTCTATCTCTTTGATCCATAGGCAAAATTACTTTCCATACTAGATCTCCATCTAGAAAGGATTTAGACTTAACCCATTTATTGTAGGATTCCTCAATCCTTCATTTTTGTATCCTTAGTAACTCCAAGGCCTTAAGTCTTTCCTCATCCAGATCTACTAACTCATCCATCATCATAGCCCAATAATCTTGAGACGGGATTTCATGATGCCTTTGGATTCTCACAGATTGTAAGCATATCTCGACAAGTAATACTACATCATGGCCAAAAGTAAGTCGAAATGGTGTAGCATTGGTAGCTTCTTTAGGCGACGTTCGACATGCCCAAAGGATTTGGTCTAACATCTTATTCCAGTTTCTAGGCTTCTTTCTTACATGCTTCCTAATGAGTCCAATCACTACCTTGTTGGCAGCTTCGACTTTCCCATTTTCCTGTGCATAATAAGGTGTAGAAGTTAGGAGCTTAAAACTTATTTCTTTGGCAAACTCCTGCATCTTTCGACTAGTGAAAACTGATCCTTGATCTGCCGTAATAGTCTCTGGGATACCGAATCTATACATGATGTGATTTTTGATGAATTCAATGACGTCTTCTTGACCCACATTCACTAATGGTATTGCTTCGATCCATTTAGTAAAGTAGTCAATGCCAACCAAGATATATCTTTGGTTTTTTGACGATGCTGGTCGAATCTCTCCCACTATATCCAGAGCCCATTGTTGCACCCCAAAATTTGCTCAACCTTTTCTTAACTTGGTTTATGTTTCATTTCATTTTGTTCTAGCATTTGCATTGCATAACATTTTTCATGAAACAGGGGATCAAAAGGATGTGCATAGCAAGAGGGGTCTTCTCAGAGAATTGAACCTAAGCAAGGGTTGTTACTCAAGCTTGAATGGTCATCAGGACATCTTAAAGTGGTCATTGTCTTGTGAAAGGATGGATGGATGTGTGTGGGTCAGCTCTTAACTTGGAGGCCAACTGAAGAGCACCAGGAGATGGTGAATGCGTGGTTATGGGTATGAGATGTTGAGAGAGCCCATTGAGTGTCTTGAGGGCCATTATGTAGCTTATTCAAGTTGTTGTGTGAAGTCGAACAAGTCACAGTTGAAAGTGTTGCAATTAGGGTTTTCATCTGGCCAATCCTCAATCAACTATGCAATTGAAGAAAATTGAAACTCAATTCAAAGCCTATATGGTCATGGGATGTTATGTTAAGACATATGAGACATCATTTCAAGTTCAATTCATCAAGGGTTAAGTGTGTGAGAAGTTACTAAATTAGGGTTCTCAAGGTAAAACCCCTTATTTAGTGCCTGACTTCAAGACCACCTACCTCAAAATACAAGTCCGATCCCAATTTTTGGCCAACATGGAACTTGTATAGCATGTTCTTAGCTTTAATTTGAGTACTAGAAGTCCTTGATTGGATTTATAGAACTCATGTTATGATCCAGACAAGTTACAGGTCATTAGAGGTATGTGATTTTGGTCAACAAAAGTCAACCAACTTCCAAGCCAGTTTTGACCTAGAAGGATGTTTCTCCTCAACTTTTGGCCAACATGAAAGTTGTAGGTATTGATCTTATATTTCCAAATTGTATTAGAAGTTTTTCATCTGATTTGTAGAACTCAAGTTATGAGGTTTACAAGTTAGGGGTATTTTGGGAAAGTAAGATTACAGGTCATAAAATTATAGGTCCATTTCACCAATTTAAGTACTTAAAATGGAAATCTTTCCAACATGAAACTTGCTCAAAATGGGGCCATTTGCATTACCAAATCATCTTTTGTCATGGTGGGGGCTTGGGTTGAGAATTTGGGTTTTGAATTTTTCATAAAGGAGGCTTAAATTGAGAAATTGAGAATTATTTGATTTTGAACTTTTTCAAGGCAAGTTTGTACATTTTCTAATTGCAAATAATAATACAAAAGCATTGCTATTGTCACATTGGAATTTTGAGGTCTCAAAATAGGTCATTTTCATGGTTTCTTCCTCTTGAAGTAACAAAATGGAAATCAACCATATGATCAAAATCAAGCCTCAAATCTCATCCCTTTGATCAACACAAGTGATTTGCAGTGGATTTGGATTAAAAAACAAGCTAGTGGTAAAAACGTGTATGGCAATTTGAGAAAAAGTGTGAAAAGTGAATTTGTGAAATGGGCTATATAGCTGGAATTGGAGCCTCATTTGATCCTAAACCCAACATACAAATATCCCAGGTGAAAATTGGAGCAAAGTGTTGCACCCCAAAATTTGCCTGACCTTTTCTCACTTGGTTTATGTTTCATTGCATTAGCATATCATTGATCTAGCATTTGCATAGCATACCATTATTCATTTAGCAGGGGATCAAGTGTGGTTTATATCAAGAGGAGCCTATCTAGAGGTCTTATTCAAGCTTGAGAAGGCACCAAAGTCATCAGGAAGAGGGTTGTGTTCTTGAGAAGATTGGTTGTTTGTATGTGGTTAATCTCTTAACCTAAGGACCAGTTGAAGACCATCAGTGGGTTGTGGAGCCTTTTTCATGGATAGAGTATGTGGATAGAGCTCATGGAGTACCTTGAGGGTCATGGTAGAGCTCAATCAAGTCATTATGCTAAGTGTGAAGAGCCATAGTTGAGGGTGCTGCAATTAGGGTTTTCATTTGAGTAACCCTAAGTCAATTGTGTAATTGAAGAGGATCAAAGCCCAATTCTAGGTCTTTGTAATCATGGAGAGTTGTGTTGAGATATATGAGGTGATATTCCAAGATCAATCCAAGAAGAATTCAAAGTGTGAGGAGTTGCTAAACTAGGGTTCTCAGGGTAAAATCCCCTATTTAGTGCCTAACTACAAGACCACTTATCTCAAGATGCAAGTTTCATCTCCACTTTTGGCCAACATGAAACTTGTAGAGCATACTCTTAGATTTAATTTGCGTACTAGAAGTCCTCCATTGGATTTATAGAACTTAAGTTATGATCCAGACAAGTTACAGGTCATCAGATGAATGTGAAATTTGTCTGTGAAAGTTCACCAACTTCCATGGAACTTTTGACCTAGAAGGGTGTTTCTACTAAACTTTTGGCCAACATTAAAGTTTTAGGTCTTGATCTTAGCTTTCTAAATTGTACTAGAAGTCTTATATCTGATTTGTAGAACTCAAGTTATGAGGTTTACAAGTTAGGGGTATTTTGGGAAAGTAAGATTATAGGTCATTTGGCATTATAGGTCATTTTCACTATCTTGCAAGCTTCAAATGAAGTTTTGTCCAACACAAAACTTGCTCAAAATGATGTTTTTAGGTCAACCATGTATCAAGGATGAATTGATTTGGCTTAGGGTGAGATTTGGTTTGAGAAATTTGGCAAAAGGGGGAATTAAAAGGCATTTAAGTGAAAAATTCAAAGTTAATTCATATGTGTTCAAACTAATGCAAATGAGTGCTCATTTTAATCAGAAAAATCATTTTGAGCACATTGGCAACATTAGAAATTTCATTTGAGGTCAAATTCATGGTATTTTACTTTGTTACTTCATAAATAAGTAACACATCAAACCTTGGGCATATGATAAGTTTAAGCTCTCAAATTGATCCATACTCTCGCCACAGTCAATAAGCAAGGGAATTGAAGCTTCTTGAAGAAGTTTGAGCCCAGAATCATGCATGCCATAGTTGGATTTTTCAAGGAAAAGTGAAACTTGGATTTCTGAATTTGGGCCTCCCAATCACCCAAACTCATTCTATATAAGTTCAGAAAGTGGTTTTGCTCAAGGTTGGTGTTCATTTCGTGCCATAGCCAGAGATTGCAAGTTGAATTTCAAAGCTCCAAGTGCAAAAATTGATTTTAATTCTAGAGGAATTCAAGGCAAATTAAGGATTGAATCATCTTCAGCATCAAACATAGAGTGTATCTGCACAATTTGAAGCCAAGGATCATGCTCTAACTGCTCCAATTTGAAGCTTCAACTCAGGTATGTAACTTTCAAAATTGTTGTAGATTCATGTTGATCTAGCATGTTTTAGCATGAGGATAAGATTTAGGAAGATGATTAGATGGATTTTAGATCAAAATTTGGAGGTTTAGAGACACATTAAGATGCAACTTGATTTTTGTTTGGATGCGAATTGGCCTGATCTTAAGGATTTAGCATGAATGAAATAGTTTAGGATGATCTATGAAGCACGAGGAATAGATCTATGGCTTTGGATTGAGGTTTGGTGATGATCAGGAACTTGACATATTTTCTGTTTGCTATTGTGTTTTAAGATCTAGAAGGAATTAGGATAATTGGATGTGATATTTGAGATCTACGTGAAAAATGGAGTGGAACTGTGTAAATTTTGTTGAGGTTCCTTGACCTGCACATGATGTCTCACCGGAGAAGACGACCGGCGCCGTTCTCCGGCCACCGCTGTAAACTTCCCTCCGTCTGAGTTTGAAAAGGTTGAAGATGACTTCCCCACCCTTGGATCAGCTTGAAACCATGACTTTGTCCACACATCTTACGCTCGTGATTAGTCCTCAGAATTGACCTTGGACTGAATGAAACGCATCGTTTCATTAATGCGCTGGCAGCGTGGAAGCCCTTAGATTAAGATACTTGGTCCATTGATCCTACGCCTCTGATTTAATTCTGGCTTTATTTGTTTTTTAATTCATTTTCTTATTATTTTAATTGATTATTCTTTCTAAATTCATATTAAATCCATTATTGGTCAGAAAAATACCATAAAAATATGAGCATGTTCCTGATTTTATTCTTGATTTTCTGATGCTTTTACATTTCATTTTCATGCAATTTTCAATTTGATTTGATTTTTTGCATTTTTATTAATTCCTTATTTTTGGCTTATTTCCTCATGTTTTTGCTGAATTTTGATTGGCTGTTTGGTATTGAATTTGGATGAGATTTTTTGCTGGATGCTAGCATAGAGATGCATGATCCCCTAGGATTTAATTCATATTTTTTAGACAAAATTAAGTTCTGTTTAGGACTAGTTCCCTTGACCTCCCTTTTGTAGGGCTTCTTTTGACCACTTTAACTTTAGGAATTCTTTAGTACCCTTAAGCATAGTTTCAACCCCTGGTTTTTGTACCATAAGTACCTAACACATGTAGGATCCCTTAGAAAATTTGGTAGGATTTTAGGAGTTGATTTGGTATTTTAAGTAGATTTAATCTTTAGGCTAGTTTTAAGGTGCTTTCAACATAACACTTGCACTAGTTGATCTCCAATGGTGGCCTTTAGTCATAATAGGTTTGCTAATCTTCTTTGTTGGTGTTTTAGACATATAGAATCTTCTGTTTGATTGATGGTGGCATTTGATTTGGTGTTTAGACCCTCTTTTAGTGGCTTTCTTTGAGCTTAATCAATGAGGGTTTAGGAAGAGCTTAGTTTGATTTCTCTTTCTTCAAATAAACATGGATTGCCTTGGTTGCTTTCCATCCTCATCCCATGATACAAGGTACCTATGTGTAAGCCTCATCCCTCCTTTGGAGGGATGTGTGGCATTTCACAAAAGGTAGAACCTTTGAGGATGCCTATCTTAGATGTATGGTTGAGTGACAGGATGGTTTCCTTTGGTTTCCATCCTGCTTCCCATCATCAAGCAATAATCTTGATGTTAATTATCTTCTCTCTTGTTGGAGCTTGAAGTTGGAGCTTTCATTTCCTTCTCTTGAAGATGGCTTGGACTTGAAGTTGTTTGCAGACTGTTTGATTGTTTTGCTGTTTATCTGCTTTGTTGTTGAGTTGTTTGTCTGTTGTTTTGTCTGCTATTTTTCTGATTGCTTGACTGTTGCTTGTGTGACAGTTTGGTATGTTGCATTAGACTAGGCTTTCATGTATATATTTCTAGGTCTTAGGGCATCCTAAAGGGTGAGTTTTCCTCCTCTTGCTTGTCTGCATCTAGAGGTTGATTTTGGCTCCCTCTGCTTGACTGTTATTGATTGGCTTTGCTTGTTGGCTTAAGGTTGAGTTTGTCTCCCTTGCCTGTGCTTTGTATGTTGCCTTTGGGCTTGCTTGCTCTAGAAGTTGAGCTTGGCTCCTTCTGCTTGTTTGTTGCATTGCATGCATTTTATTTACAGTTGTTTCTTTACAGTTATTTCTTTTGCTGTTGTTTTTCTTTGCCATGTTCCCCTAGGAACTCTGACTTCTCTTGTTCAAGAGAAGTTATGACAGACTTTAGGGTTCTAACCATGCATGATAACATTAGGTAGTTCCCTCCTAACCTCAACCATAGGATCAATTTTGCATGACAACTTTAGGATTGGATCAGTTCCCCTTTAGTGCGTCCTTTCTCTTCTCATCTTCAAACAAATCAAAATACAGTAATAAAGGTTAATTGATGTCGTACGCTACGAGCCTTAAGCTACTTGATAAAGGGTTGTTGGAGAGTTTATTTTCAACAGCTTAGATGTTTAGTATGGCACCCTTTGGGTGACATGCGACGCATTCACTCTCAGGTCATAGTCTTTAGTGCGATATCAGTTGCAAACATCCATAAAAGATACTTCTTTAAAAAACAGAAAACAAAGATCAAACTCTTTTTGTCCTCTTGGACCTTTAACCCTTGGAAACCCTTTTCAGAAGGAGAGTTTTGTTAACTCCCGGTTTTATTGCAAACGGTAAACGCCTAAGTCTCCTTCGAGCGAGCTGCATACACCAACTGCTGGAACTGTCTGTTAACACTACTCGGATAAAAAAGACAAACATGTGTCTCTTGTTGTCCCGAACTACGTTTGCTCTGATCTTTCATGCCGTATGAAAGTACGTAGGCACGAGATGCGATATCTCGGCGAGCAACCTTCCCCCGTAACCCGTAGTTAGGCGAACTACGTTGACTCTGATTTCTCGTTCCAGACGGGAATACGTAGGCATAAAACTGTTGTGTTCTGCCGAGTCATTTTCTTTTCTTTTCATACCAGGCCTTTAGTGTAGATAGATGTAATCAACCCGTCAGATAAACACAACAAGCATGGATCCCATCGAGTACGATGGACATGAGGGGTGCTAATACCTTCCCCTTGCGTAACCGACTCCCGAACCCAGACATGGTTGCGATGACCTTGTCTTATACCTTTTCGTCAGGTTTTTCCGATTGTTTCCTTTCCCTTTTTGTGGGATAAATAACGAAAGGTGGCGACTCTTCTATTTTTCCGGCACCTTATTTTCGCGGTAGCGACACAAAGCTAGGTCATTTTCGTGCAAAGAAAGGCAGAGCACATTTGAAGAAAGTGGAGAAAACTCAAAAAACGATTTCTTAGATTCAACCATTTTCGGACCAAATTAAGCATTCAAACACCTCAATTGAAGTTCATGGAATGATTCTGGGCATTTTTCGTTAAGCTTCATCATAGTTTCAAGGCCCAGTGGAGGCTCTCCACTAGGTAAACTAGCTTTCAACCTTACACTCTCAATATGCCACGGTTTTTCGCCATTTCTGTTGCATTTGAATCCTTGAGTTGCATAGATCGTTTCTGGATCATATTTGGTTGTGTTTGTGGTGTTTGATTTTATGAGCTCAAAATTATCTTGATTTGGTTTGAGGAATTTCTGTGATGTTTTGCTTTAATTTTTGTTGATTCTTGCTCCTTGCAACATGTAGATAAAGTTTAGATCAATTTATTTGAGTTTTATGAACTTTGATTTTTGGTGCGTTTTGCTTGTTGTTTGATTTCTGGAGTTATTGTGGAGAATTAGTGAAAATAGATGCTAGATTCTTGATCCTTGCGAGATGTAGATGAATTTTCATCTAAAGATTATTGAAAACGGTTGAAAAATGGTGGAGTTGTGTTGTTGATTGTTCCCCGCGGCGGTCGGAGGTAACGAGAGAGATGACCGGAGCAAATCTCCGGCGGCTGGTAATTCCATGGAAGAAGACGATGACGTGTTCAATCCTCACGCGTTTGATGTGTATATCGTTCCATCGTGCGTACGAAATTAAGACTCACGGTACATCCAAGTTGACCGCGCGCATGGGATTTTGTTTAAAGCTTCATTAATGTGTTGGCCTTTGATCAACCGTGTGATCTGATTACCTCCTAGATCATGTGCATTCCTTGGTGGTCCTCAGTTGACCGTGATGTACCATATTATCCAAGATTATTTTGTTTTTTCTGATTTTTCTTTTGGGCCTACTGCGCGCTTGATATCGCCACCCCCCAGCCTGGGCCCAACTTCTTTTGCACTTTATTTCTTTGCTATTTGCCACATGGTTTTCTGATTTTCTTTGTTTTTCTTTTATTATTTTTGTTTTATTCTAGTTTGAATTTAATCCATTAAAAATACATAATAATGTCTAAAAATTCTAAAAAAATCATGAACATAGTTTGGCATGTTTTTTAATTTCGTGAATTTTTAATTCCTTTTTTTTTACGCATTTTTATTTAATTTCTTTTTTTTTTCATTTAAATAGTCATTTAAAAATGTAAAAAATACATGTTGCTCTTGTGGATTTTATTTCTTGCTCATGGCATAGTTTGAATTCTTACTTTTTTGTATGACTGTTGTGGACATGTTGATTGATCTTTATATTTTTTTTCATGATTTTTAGGTACCTTTTCCATGTAGTTTGAATTACTTTTTTTTCCCTCTCCATCTTTGCCTTAATTTGGGACACTCTTGGTGTTTGCCCTCTGTTGAGGCACTTTCCTTTTGAATCTCAATCTCCCCTTTGGACCCCTGGTTCCCAATATCTTGGGGGTCCCTTGAGATTTTATTTGGCATTTTGAGATGTGTTTTAATATTTTTCATGTATTTTGCAAGTTGCTTCATGTTTATGCATCTCTACTTGTGTACTTGATTTGTTTTGCTTCCAAAAGCTTGGTTATGCATTGTTGATGAACCTTATTTTGATTGTTTCATGTCAGGGGCTTATTATAGGTCTTGTGTGCCAATTCATAGGTCTTTACCTTATGCATAAGTTGTTCATTTGATCTCATACTTTCATGTTTGCACATTGTGTTTTCATATGTGGTGTTTGCTTGCATCCTTTAATGTTGTTGTTTGCATTCGCTTGTGATGTTTTTGTTTTAACTTGTGAGCTTTCTTCTCCTCATCCTCCATTCTGTCCCATGACTTTGGAATACTACTTAAGGTTGCTTGGTTCCTCCTGAGGAGGAACCTGAAGCTTACCTAAAGTAATGAATCCATGAGGACTTTTTCTCATTGTTTTTGTTACTTGTGTTTTATGCATCTTCTTCTCCTCTTCTCTTGCATTTATTCATACTATGGCTTGAGGTTGAGATGAGCTTGTGGAGGCTCCAGCCCCACACATATTTCCTCCCTCACTTGCATTGCATCCTTGCCTTCCATGTTTGCATTCTTGTGCATGTTTCCTTCTTCTTCCTTTGTCTGTTTCTTCCCTTAGGATTTCCATTCCATCTTGTTTAAGTTGGAGTGTGATAGACATTAGGGTTCCAACCATGCATGATAACATTAGGTAGAGATTTCCCTTTTGTAATCCCGACTTTAGGTGCACCTTGCATGACAACTTTTAGGGTTTGGTCTAGTCCCCCTTAGTTGGTCTCTTTCTATTCTCATCTTCAAACAACTTCAAATCCACTTAATAAAGGATGACAATTGTTGCATGCTACGAGCCTTAAGCCATTTGGGAAATGATGATTGGGTGGTTGCCTCTCAATTATCTAGAATGTTAGTGTATGTCCTTAAGACGATATACAAAGCATTCGCTCCTAGATCATAGTCTTTAGTGCAACATGAGTTACAAAGCAAATTCAAAACATTTCTTCCTTAAAAACACAAAAACACTTCAAACCTTTTTATCCTTCGGGATCTTAATTAGGAAATCCTTTTTCATAAACTAGAGTGTTGTTAACTTTCAGTCCTATCGCAAACGGTAACGCCTAAGTCTCCAATGGTCGAGTTGCATACACCAACTGCTAGAACTGTCTGTTAACCCTACTCGGGTAAAACTTTTGAACAGCCTGTGTCCTCGTAAGCCCGAACTACGTTTTCTCTGATCTTTCATACTAGATGAAAGTACGTAGGCATAAGACGCGGTGTCTTAGCGAGCAACCTTCCCCCTTTTTTAGCTGTAGTTAGGCGAACTACGTTGACTCTGACTTTCCCATTGCACGAGGGAGTACGTAGGCACAGAGTGGCGATGCTCTGCCGAGTCAGTTTCTCTTTTCTTTTTCTTTTGTCCATAAGCCTTTAGCGTAGATAGTTTACACACCCTTTTAGCTATACAACACATGCGTGGATCCCTTCGAGTACGATGGACGTGAGGGGTACTCATACCTTCCCTTCGCGTAACCGACTCCTGAACCTAGGACTTGGTTGCAATGACCTCGTCTTTTCCCATTTTCGTCAGGTTTTTTTCAATCGTTTCCTTTCCCTTCTTTAGAATAAATAACGATAGGTGGAAACTCTGTTAGTCATTGTCGGCCTCCTTTTTTCGCGGTAGCGACAGCTGGCGACTTTGTTGGGGACAGGAATATCCCCTATGTGAGTCAATCCTAGCGCTTGTGTGTTTTCTTTTTGGATGTGTGTATATATGTGATTTATCTTTATTTAGTTCTGCATTTTAATTTCCGCATCATATATCATTACTGCTATGCTGTGGGGAGGGAAGTTCCATTGAGTGAGAAGCCGGACTTGGGCTTGAGTACAAACTTAGTATTAGAAGTGAAAAGTAGTGGTGAACCTGTATGTTAGGCATGCACTAGTTCCCATTAAATTTGCACTCAGACGAGATTCTCTTTGATGTCTTTCTTTCCAACCCAGTGGGCCGTTGAGAGAATTTCAGATTTGAGGGTTGTCGACTCTGGGGACCGATCATTTGGGATTCAGCTAAGTGAGACTTCTTCAAGAGATGATGATGCCAAACCAGAAATGGTGAACGTATCATCATTTCTTGAAAGTCTGTGACGCTGATGAATGCATAGGATGCCAAACCTTGTCGGTGGATAGGTCCATACCTGTGAGTGGGTGGGATATGCAGGAAACTTTGACTTCCAGACTACCCAGTTCTTGATAGTGTAAACCCGTGTTCATGGTACAAAGGGGTTCTTATGTCAGTGATCTGTCAGTACTAAGGCGAAGCGCTGGTTCTTCTCAACCGACAGCACAGCAATCCTGATCCCCTGTTTGCATTTGCATGTGCATTTTCATTTGCATTTCATTGACGTGTGTTTATGTTGCAGGTGTACATTTCCTCTTCGATTCTGGTGATTCTGTTCTCTCTTTGTTGACATGGAGCCCTTGAGAAGGACCCTGGCCTACAAGTTTCCTACGCCTGACATTAGAATTTTGTGAAGCCTGATTTCACTAGCTGACAAGAAGGTTATGGAGGATTTCAGAGAATCTTATGGGAGGCTTTTGAATATTGTTTGCAAACCTTCTCTAGATGAATTGAATGGCCTTCAGACATTGTTACAATTCTATGATCCTCAGTTTCGAGGCTTCACCTTTCAGAGTTTTGTTTTAGCACCCACATTGGAGGAGTTTTCTGATATATTGGGAATACATATTTTGAACCAGATACCGTTCCATCATGTTGAGGGAGAGCCAGATTTGACTGAACTTGCTAAGGCTTTACATTTGGATGTCTCTGAGTTGAAAGGGAAGTTAGCCAGTAGGAATGGAATGTTTGGGTTTCCATTACCTTTTCTTGCAGACAAGGCTCGAGAGTTTGTTAAGAAAGGTTGTTGGGTGATATTCAATGTTATCTTGGCCTTGTGTATCTATGGCATTATGTTATTCCCGAACATCCCAGATTTTGTAGATGCCGGTGCATTCAGTATCTTTGCTTCAAAGAACCCTATACCCACTCTGTTAGGCGATTTTTATCATTCCGTGCATTACAAGAACGAGAACAGGAGAGGGAAAAGTGTATCTTGTTGTGCACCTTTGTTCTATACGTGGTTCAGGAGCCACCTTCCCAAGACTGGTCTGTCCTTTGCTACTACTGGCACTTTGGAATGGTTTGAGTGCATGATGAGATTGTCTGCCAAAGACATTGTGTGGTTTGATAGGGATGTATTGGGCATTGAGATTATCTATAGTTGTGGAAGCTTTCCTAATGTTCCGCTGGTCGGAAGGAAAGTTTGCATAAACTATAATCCGGCTATTATTATCAGACAGTTTGGGTATGCACTGAAAGGGCCACCGAAGGATGAAGAGATACAGGAATCTCTGTATCTCACTGGTTTGTTGGAGGGAGATACTTTGGCTAGGGTTGGACATGCTTGGAGAAATGTCCATAGGAGAGGAAAGGTTGCCTTGGGAAAGAGCAATAGTCAGGCATACGCTCTATATTTGGCTTGGATTCAGAGTAGAGTCAAAGAATTGATGATGCCATATCCATTTATTCAGCCTGTGCATCCTCCTGAGATTGCAGAGCCTACCACAGTGGATATTCAGAGGTATAATTAGGTTTTGCTTGAGAAAGAAGAATTGAAGAGAGCTATTGAAGAATTGGAGAAAGAAATTATCCAACTTCACAGTGAGAAGATAGAAGCAGTTCATTCTTTCAGAAGACAAACCGATCTTGTGAATAAACTGGGTGCCGATCTGACAAAGGAGACTAAGGAGAGAGAGTGCACATGCCAGGACTTGAATGCTTCTTACCGTGTTCTGGCCACAAAGAAGGAAGAGTTGAGTAAAGCCTATTTGCGGATTTCTAAGTTTGAGGCTCGGTGGAACGCTGCCATGTCTACTAGCAAGCAGCGTGAAGACAAGTTGAAGGCGCATATCATCAAACAGAAGACCCAGCTTAAAGCTAAAGATAAGGAGATCTCAAAATAAGCCGCACTCAGAAGACATAGTGACTGCAAACTATATGAAGCGCTTGCAACCTTGGAGGAGCATAGAGAGGAAGCTAGTGCTAAGAGGCATAGACTTGAGGAGGTTGTGGGGAAGGAGGACTCGGTCGAGGATCTTCAGTCTACTATCAGTCACCAGGAGCTGCTCATACGTGGTTTGCTCACTAGGCCAGACCATCTGGATACACAGGCGTTGTTGAAGGATTTCCAGTCTCGCCACCCAGTTTGATTTGTTTCTTTGTATTCTATAGCGTAGACTTTTGTATGGACCATCACCAGACCTGTTGGTTGAGGTCCCCTTCTGTTTGTACTCATTTGATGTTTATACTTTGCCTATGGGCTTATGTTTGTATATATGAGGAGTTTCTATTCTGTGCTTGCATGCGGGGCTCTCCATTGTCTTGGTTGTTATCCCGAAACTAGAATCGAGGGGGAAATGTCCCTATTTGCATAAATACATGTCTGCATTTTAGCATGTTTCTCGCATTTGCAGGTGCATCGAAATTGTTAACCTTATCTTGTTTCTTATGCCACTAGTGTTTCAGGATTGCAGAATGGATAACTCACCACTACGGTACTAGAGGTAACCAGAAAAAGCTGATGGATCAAATGCAAGTGGAAATGCAAGAGATGAGGGATCGTATTGCACAGCTGATGGAGATGATGCAAGGAGTTGCTACTGGTCAGGCTCAACTTCAGACCATGGTGCAACCCCTATTGACACGAGTTGATGATGATGGGGTACTACACGGTAGGATTGCTACTAACCATACTCGACTTGAAACCCCTCAGGCGGGCAATTCAATACCAACTTTAGTCATCCCTAATGCTGGAGGGGGTGGTCATGGAGCTGGCGCTGGGAATGAAACAGGTTTTAATGTTGGCGGTAATGGTAACGGGAATGACCATGGTTTCGGTTTGGATACTACATGTGCCATTCATGGTAGTTTGGACCATACATGGAACGAGGATCGGCAGGAGGATATATTCACTCCAAGGTTTATAAATGTTGCAGGACCTTCTGAGGCTGATAGAAGAATTCAAATGATTGAAGAAAAGATGCATCTCTTGAGTACCAAAATTCCATGGGGCTAGAGATGTCCAACCTGGGGCTGATCCCAGGCTTGAGAGTGCCTCACAAGTTCAAAGTGCCCGACTTCGATAAGTACAAAGGCACTACTTGCCCGAGAGTCCACCTACGCTCGTACTATAGAAAGATGTCCGCGTACTCGGACGATGAAAAACACTTGATGCACTTTTTCCAAGATAGCTTGTCTGGCCCCTCTTTGGAGTGGTACATGGGGCTGGAGCCCACTAACGTCCGCAACTGGAAAGAACTAGTCGAGGCTTTTGTAAGGCACTATCAATACAATAGTGACCTTGCATCGAATAGAGTCCAGCTGCAGAATCTTTCCCAAAGAAATAACGAATGCTTTAAAGAGTACGCCCATAGGTGGCGAGAGCTTGCTGCTAGAGTGCAGTCACCAATGGTAGAAAGGGAGCTTGTGGACATGTTTGTTGCTACTTTACCAGGGGTGTACTATGAAAAACTGATAAGCAGTATGTCTGGAAGTTTCTCAGATTTGATAATCACCGGTGAAAGGGTGGAGAACAGCATCAAGCTTGGAAAGATTCAGGTGGGAGAGGTACCCTCAGCTAGAGGAGGAGGAAAAAAGATATTTGGAAACAAGAAGCGTGAAGGTGACGTTAGTTTAGTGACAAGTTCTAGAGGAAGAGGAAGGGGTCAGCCACAGAACCAATATCGCCAACAGCAAGTGGCCAGTGTCACTATTCCTGTACCACAGCAGCAACGACCACAACAACAACAACAACAGAGGCAGTATCAGCCACAACAGCAGAGGCAGTATCAGCCACAACAGCAAAACCAGCAAGGTTATAGGAGGTTTCCTGATAAGGCCAGGCCGAATAGAGTATTTGACACTCCACCAATGCCCTACTCTCAGGTGCTTCAGACTTTATTGCAGCTACAATTAATTTAGAAAAGGACTCTTGCTCCTTTGACAGGTGATCCCCCACCCGGCTATGACGCAAATGCACGTTGCGAATTTCACTCTGGGGCGCCTGGTCACTCTATTGACGATTACAAGGCTTTTAAACACAAGCTGCAAGATCTCATTGACAGTAAAGCGATAAATTTTTCTCATGATGCACCTAACGTTGTGCAGAACCCTATGCCAAACCATGGGCAGGCTAGGGTTGGTGCTATTCTGGTGGAGGAGGATTTAAACTTGATAATGGATGTGAATGAATTGAAAACTCCATTGAAGTTTGTGAAGGACAAATTGCTAGGAGGAGGTGTATTCCCAGGTTGTAATAAGGACTGTGTTGATTGCTTAAGTCATTCTGAGGGATGCGTTGATCTGAGAAGGTGCATCCAAGGAATGATAGACGAGGGGATGTTGCAGTTTGAGCGGACTGCAGAAAAGAAACCTGTTGAGGAAATGAGCGAGGAGAGGGATGAGGTCACTACGATCTCGATCCCATATAAGACTATAACTTTTTCAGCGTTGTCGTACCTCGAAAAATACGATCCTCGCGATGGACGCGGAAAATACGTTCGAACAGAGTCGCCACCGAATTGTATTCATTCCAAGGAAGGAATAGGAAAATATTGATAAAACCTTTAAAGAGATAAGAACATGTTCATCGCAACCAAATTCTAGGTTCGGGAGTCGATTACATAGAGGGAAGGTATTAGCACCCTCTACGTCTGTTGTACTCAACGGGAACCTCTTGATTCGATTCGTGAGAGAAATTAGATAAGTTTGTGTATCTTCTAAAAGGATTGCTTGCTAATGGAAAAATGATGGTTTTAAGATAGAGTGCTCGTCAAGGATTGGGGCCCTTGTGCCTACGTATCTTCACTTGTAAGAAGTGGAAAATCAGAGCGTTCGTAGTTCGTGGGACTACGGGTAAAAAGGGGATTGTGCTCGCTAAGATCATCGCAATCTTGTGCCTACGTATCTTACATTCAAAAGAGAATGAAGAATCAGAGCAGTCGTAGTCCGGCTTACGGTTTGCTAAAAGGTTTGGGTTTGGAATGAACGAGAGTTTAGGTCGCATTCTAAATGCTAAGCATTGGCTTGTCTGCTCGCTAGGGGAGGCTGAAGCACGAGTTTGTTATGCGCGAAAGAAGGGACTAAACAATGTTCTTGGTAAAAGGATCGTTTGAATTGTATGTCGCACGGGGCGAGGAATTAGTGTTTAGAGGTATTGGATGTTTTAACTAGAGGTGATGATTACTTGAAGCTTAAGAAAGACTTCTCGGACCCAAGTAGTCGGGAGAGTGAACTAAAGACTTGGAGCTCTCTCTTTTTCAACCTCAAATGCGAGAGGATAGAATTGAGTATGGTTTGAATAAGTTGAACGGATGACGATTACTTGAAGCTTAAGAAAGACTTCTCAGACCCAAGTAATCGGGAAAGCGAGCCAAAAACTTGGAACACTCTCTTTTTTATCGCGAAAGGAATCGTTTGATTGGAGTTTGAAAGATAGGATGTGATTAAAGTATTTTAACAGATGAGGATTACTCGAAGCTTAAGAAAGACTTCTCGGACCTCAAATAATCGGAAGAGTGAACCAAAGACTTGGAGCTCCCTCCTTTTCTCATCTAATATTACAAAAGATATTTAATATGATTAGAGTGTATTAATTAGATGACGATTACTTGAAGCTTAAGAAAGACTTCTCAGACCCAAGTAATCGGGAAAGTGAACCAAAGACTTGGAGCTCTCTCTTTTTCATCTAAGTGTTTAGGAAAAATAGGTTTGAATTCGTTTATCGTTTTTTAGATGACAATTGTTCGAACTTAAGAAAGACTTCTCGGACCCAAACAATTGGGAGAGTGAACCAAAGACTTGGAACTCTCTCTTTTTCATCTAAGTGTTGAAATTGTATTTGAGTAGTTATTAAGTATTTTAATTTGATTTGAGAAAATGCTCGATATGAATCGAGGTTTAAGTTTGCGTATGGCACGAACAAGGTTGAACTAATGGATAGGAGGTCCTATGGCATAGGTTAAGGTCGATGGTGAGGCCAAAGCACTAGACTTACAACGAGAGTTGGGGGATTAAATGCATTTGTTTTGAAGATACTTGACGTTGGAAGAATTTGATTTTAATTTTATATGTGAAGTGTGTAGCGAGCGTCGTTGTACAAAGCCCAAGAGGAGGCTATAAGGTCGATGGCGATCGTAAAAAACAATCGGCTTACAATGGTGTTTGAAAATGGGCTTGACATTAAGTCAAGATATTAGTTTTAAATAATCGGTTTTGAACATGTGCACAACATAAATATAATTGAGATTTAATAATAAAGCATGCATAAACATCACACAAAGAGTCATAAATTAAATAAAGTGAGGGATAGGTTAATCAAGGCATGTTAACTTAATTAATATCCTAATTATCTAAGATTAGTAAAAGAGAAGCAATTAAACTAAATTGTTTAGATTATTTTAGAATTAAATAAATGATGGATAATAAGATAATTATTAAATTCAAATTTTTAATGAAATTTCTTTTTGATAAAATTAAGTATTTTATATTTGTCCTAGAATTAAAAGAAAAAAAAACTAATTTAAAATGACTAATCAAATTAAAATCAATTATTTAATAACATTAACCATTAAACAAATTAATTATTATTAAATAAAAGATTTTAATTAAATTAATTAATTAATTCAAAATTAATCTTAGAACTAAATAATGTTTTAACTTTTAACGGTAGGGTGGATGTAACTCCTACACAGCAAATCACCTGCAAGGGCTAGTCAGGTGACACTTGTCACCGGCCTCCCATGCCGTCCCACAGTAGGCCGACACGTGGCCTGATACACCACCCCAGTAAACCATATCCCCAAACCTGGGGGGAACTCACCAATAAAAACATTTAATGTTCCCTATCTATCTGTGCTTCTTACTTTCATCTATTCTCTCTGAACTCTCTCTCCGTTCTTCACGCCTTTCCTAACCTACTCTCTCTTCTCAAACCTTCTCACTCTTTCATATCTCACTCTCATATCTAACCTTCTCTCTCTGACTATTCCCGTCCAGACCTTATTCTCTCCGACCTCTAGCTTCAAATTAATTCCTAAATCCCTAATCCCAACTCAAAAACGAACGCATAATCACAAAATCTAACATGTCTTCAAAAATGTATGTGTTTCCAACGATTATGTAAAATGAGTGCTTCAAACAACATCATCAACATTCAACAAGAAATGAAGAGAATAGAAAGAGGACGTACCAAATCGGAGAACGACAATGGCTTCAGATCATTCAGGTATGATTCTTTCCGTCTTCTCCGCCGGTTTCGCTTCTTCTTCTTCTTTTACCGCAAATAGCTTTATTTCGAATCTTGTGCAAATAGGTCTAGCTCAAAGTAAGCTCAAGTTCTGATATTGAACTTGAGTGACTGTTGAAGTTTTGAGCTCTAGTGAATAATGGGTTGGGGTTGATTTCAACAGAGTTTCGTTAGGGTTTTTTCTCTTTCAATTCACCGCCGCTTTTTCTTGAATGAATAGTGCACTTTTATACCAATTCTGATACGTGTGAGGTTAGGGTTTTTTTCTAGCAAAACGTGTGAATTTTTTGGTGAAATCGTATGATTTCAGACTCCTTTCTTGTGATTTTTTGTCTGTTAGCAGTTTCTGGAATTTGTCCGCCTTTTTTTACCCTGATTTTCACTGCGAGAGGATAAAAATTTTACCCTGATTTTTCACCATGAATTCTTGGGATTTTTTTACCATGTAAAGTATGGTTATTTTTGCTGATATGAAATTACTAGTGCGTAATTCTTGGTTTTTTGGCTGAAAAACAATTGCTAACCTTTGCTACTATAGCTTCCAAAAGTCTTACTGTTGGTTGCTTTTTCTTGCAGAAATCATGAGGACAACACCAATTCTTACACGATGGCCCCTATGACAACAAAATCCATTTTGTGATATGGAATAATGCAAGGAGCATAAAGTATCATGGCCTGAGTCAAGTCTTGAGGTGTGTATTGAGAGAGATTATTCGGTCGTGACGACGGATATTCTGCAGGATTTGGCAAGCGAGTTTGAGATGTTTCTTAAGTCTCAGTCCAAACGAGCTGTTAAGAAATGAGGAGCAGTTCAATTTCTATCACTTAAGGTTGATACTCTAGGGATAATTTTTGAGGTCATCTTCTGAACTATCACACATTCTTTTAATCCCATTTGAACTATCAATACTCAGCATGTGAGATTTGTATAACTTTTCTTATTTCTCCGGCTCCTTAACTAGTGACCATATGTTGGTGTAGCTTGAGGATGATGGAGACTGTTGGTGTAGCTTGAGGATGATGGAGACAATCTCGTGGATTAACATGAAGTTGCAGTCGAAGCATCACAAATACTGTCATAGAGTAAATGTTGTCATGGAGCATGACAAGGGGTATAGCATGACTCCTTGGATTTGAAACAACAACAATCATGTGTAAGTACATGAATACGTTTATTCATCCCGACAATAGTGTATGCAATCCCAAGTGAGCATATTGTTCCACAACTTTGACGAAGTGACTGGTTTACTACTAAGCACGAGCATAGGGAATAACGGCTTCACCTGCTGTGTTATACAATTTGTGCAAAACTTCTGAATTTGGATGTGAATCCTTAGTTTCACGATCTGTTTTGTTCATGCTGTTGAAAGTCTGTTGTTGCTTGCTTGTTATGCAGGGGTGGTAAGTTGGTCTAAGGCGAGCATTCTTCTACTGATCTTGTAGCCACAGCTTCTTCGGTTATTTTAATCAACATTGCAGCCTTATAGGTTTCCAGATCTGCACTTCCAGCAAGAACATAAGCCCTTTTGTGTTTCTGAATGGCTATTTCCATGGACGCGTTCGCCGAGGATTTGGCTTCTCTAAGCCTAAGCATTGCATTCTCTTCCAAGGCCTCTTGTTCAGCTGCAAATGATCTCAGCAAACTAGGCTGGTAGCTTATGCCAAACTGACCTAGCGGTCTCCTAAGTGACCTCTTCTTTCGCAGTAAAGGCTTTGGAATAAGTGGTGCTCTGAAAATATCCATCTTTTACTGAATTTTTTTACTGCGTAAAGTACGGTTTTTACGGTTATGAACATTCTAACTTTTTTCATTTTACAGGGCCTTATCATAACAATATCATGAACATATTCCAAAGGATCATGGGACAATTTGCAGGGTATTGAAGCTCAACAAATCAATCTTGGAATAAACTCGTGGAAGGTTGTTGTGATCAGTTTCTCTTCTTTGTTATGCTACCATTAATTCACTCTTACTAATACGTCTTCATCATTCTTTTTTCCATGGAGCTGCTGCACACATCACGGTTATCGCATTCTACATGTGTTGTGTAAATTCTTACATGGTTAACATCAAAGGAGCAAAATTCTGAAGGAGTGAAATTATGGAACTGAGATCCCGTTCACTGCTAGCTTCCGCAAGCCTGAATTTAGCTTTCCTGGATATCTTAAGCAACAAATTGCCCCACTCGGGGTTGCCGATTATCAACTGATTCAATCTGGAAAAAAAAGACTTGGTAAAACACATTCATAGCAAAAATGGTTCACTGTATGCTGGATGGCAACTTGGATTCGTCGTCTGATGTCTTAAAGTCTATCTAAAGGCTATTGTTAGACGTACTACACCGCGTGGTATAATTTTCTCTGGCATCATTTTGTCAAGACGAATTGGTGATAAGGATCTAACAATTGCTCAAGCATCTTTTAATGTTGATAAGATGGTGTGAACGAGCTATGGCTGGTGTATTTGGGCATTTTGTGACATCATGATAGTTAATATCTTTTTAACTTGTGTGTAGGCAAAATTAAAGTCATGAACTCATTGTATTGATTTTGAAGTTTGGAATTGTCCTCTTATTATTGTGAATGTACAGATAACTTCGCAACAACTCGTTTTATTTTGGCTCATGGCAGTAACTTGTTCAATTTTTAGGCTCATGCCACTTCTATAAAACCCTTCAGAACATTTATAACCATTTTGGAAGGGAAATATATATTGTAAAGATCCCCACCTTAATGACCGCCACTTGCGATTGGTTTCCTTGAAACCTTTGTCCCGTGATTTACTAATTATGAGGCACGTACTTCTACATGTCATATTCAAAACCCCAGAGTGGGCCACTCCATATTATGCACCCTTTGGATTTTGACTTAGGAATAACAACAACAATGGTAGTGTGGGTGTGTCCAGCTTTGGCACAAACTTTGTGATCCACAATAATTTGCCAATCTTCTTGTGCAATACCCTCTTTACGACCTCAAATGGTCGTCTAATAATTCTATGAACCCACATTATTGAGAAAGAAATTGAAGTAAAGCCACCAAATTTGGATAACAATTGGAATCCCTTGCAAATGAAGCTACTCTCTTGAAAACAAAACTTGAAGCTGACCTTACAAGTAAACTATTCATATAACTTGGACCATCAAAAATTTTCTCTTCTTGACACCTCCATTTTGGCAAGAACTTATAATCACTATGAACATAAACGAGGCCTTCATAATCCAAATCTTAAAAAACATGATCAGAACCCCAAATGACTATCTAGAATATTTTTGAATTGACACAAATACTTAGTGAAAGAGAATGAGAGAGTAGGACAAATTTGGGGTATGACAAGCGCCTCCTAGGCCACCAACAATCACTATTACCAAAGCAGGACCTGTGCCTTATGAAAGCACCAAAGCCATCCCGTGGAACTACGGGGCTGAGGTGTACTGTAATGGTCAGAAGATAGATTTGAAAAGTTTTCCTGTGGAGTCTGCAGAGAATGTTGTGGGAGCAAGGGCAATTACCCGAAACGGAAGGGTCTTTGCGTCGCCCGAAGTGGCGGCTGAAAAAGCAGATAGAGGAAAGGGTAAGATGGTAATTGAAGAAACTTCCCAGTCTGGTGAAAAAGGATGTTTGGAGAATGATGTGGAGGAAGTCGTGAGCTGATACGCAAAAGCGACTACAAGATAGTCGAGCACTTACAGCAGACACCTTCCAAAATTTCAATATTATCGCTGTTGTTGAGTTTCGAAGCTCACAGAAATGCATTGATGAAAGTATTGAGCACCGCTTTTGTGCCTCAAGAAATATCAGTGAATCAGCTTGAAGGGGTCGTTGGACATGTAAACGCGAGAAATGGCCTTGGATTCACAAATCTAGACTTAACGCCCAGGGGCAGAAACCACAATTGTGTGTTAGACTATGGCACGGATCTAGAAGGGCGGGTTGAATAGATCCCCAATTAAAATTTGAGTCGGCGCTACCAATTAAAAATTGGTTTTAGAAAAATGTTTTTAAGTGCGGAATCGGCCGAGGAAAATATAGTCTAAAACGAACGGTTATTGGAAAACCGGATAAGCGTAAGCCTTTGGATTAATGACAATTTGGAAAAATAGAATCACAACACTAATCACACTTATCAATTATCTACTTCAGTTGTTAGGATTCCTAGTTCCAATGATTCAAAGAGCAAACCAAAACTAGATACACAAGTAAGATAATTTTGGTTCAAGCAATTTGTCAAACACTTGGTGTGCAAAACACTCCAAGTGATATTTATATTGAGTAAGTGATTCCAACTAGTCTAGTACAATGTCTTATTGTACTTTGGAGTTAAAAACAGAGTTTTAACCTCTTAATCAATTGATATCACAATTTTGACAATATTGCTTATACAAAAATCACTTATTTTGAGCTATAACGTAAATGCTGAAAAATAGAGAAGACAAGTATTTGGTGAGGCAGCTCCCCCGTCGTCCTCGCTTCGGGGTACGTCTGCCCTTAATTCTAAAACTAGAATTGAGATAGATTTTATAGATATCACCTGTTGAATGTAACAGTTTATACAAGGATTGAGCAGCAAATATACAACAGAAATCTCAATGTGTTGAAAGTTTCTTTCACTCCTTGCCCCTTGATTCAAGATGAATCAAGTCCTCCGATTTGTGTTGATGGACCTCCGATTCTAGCCACCTTATTGAATAACATGTTGTTGTTCAAACCTTCATCTCTGGCTGATCTCAACAGCAACAAATCGAACCTGTGATCTTCCCTTCAATATCACTGAATCCGCTACTAGACTTGTGAAGAACACCTCTTCACAATCACCTTCGCTCAGTTGACCCTTGATGAAGAATCTCGTCCAAAAACCCCCAAAATTCAAACCAATCTTGGAGGGCAAAACCCCAACGGTTTTATTCAAGAAAGAACCTGTCACAAGCTTCAACCCGAACTTGATTCTCCAATCTAAGCTTCGAACCTTATCACCTTGAATCTCTCACAAATGCATTTCAAATATTATTGTGTGTAATTGAAATGTTGTGAGATGTTGAAGATGAAGATGATGAATCTTGGACACCTATTTCACTCTTTCTTGTTTTTGAACACATGAATCAAAAGATTATCAAATGTTAAAATGACACAAGTGGTTAAACAAGTATATATAGTACCAACCCAATTTTAGACATAACAGTAATTCGAATATAAGAGGGAATCATTTAAAAACAGAATTTCCGCGCGAACGGTCAACCGCAGCAGGTCTGTGCGTCGACGCATAGCCTGTGTTGTTTGGAAATCTGGAAAATTCATCAGCATGTGTCGACCATACAGTCGACATGCACTGACCCGTTGAAAACTATTTCCCTTATGCGCCGACCCTATGGTCGACTCATGCCTTTACATGCTGACCCGTTGGAAAATTTTCCCCTCATGCGCCGACCCTATGGTCGACTCATTGCCTTGTGCGCTGACCAGTGGAGAATTACTCTGATGCATGCGCCGACCCTATGGTCGACTCATGCCCTGCAAACCTGCAAATATTCATCAGTTTGCGGTCTTTCATGCCTCTGGTCATGATTTCATTTTATCTACACATAGTATATTTATTACAGCAGTTTTAAGACAAGTATAAAAGGATATGGTAGGTGGTATGTTGCATCTGTTTAGTAGATCTGGAGTTTATAGTTTCCAATCTATCCAAGGCTGTAATTTGTCATCATCGAAACCTGTATTGACCAATGTCTTGCAGACTTGTATGTTGTATGGCGATTTGCCTCCACAATCTCCCCCTTTTTGATGATGACAACATGTATACAACCAAAACAACCAATATGCAATGTATACACAAGCTCCCTCTTTCTTTTGTAATATAAGGCAGTAGAACAAACAGCCATCAACTGTTGTTAATATCCTGACTTGGCTTTGGTGTTGGCTTGCTACATGTTCTTTTGCTACATGTTCTTCTCCCCCTTTGACACCATCAAAAAGAGAAGGAGAACGCATCAATTAATAGAAAACATACAATAGGTGATAGTTAATTACCAAACTTCACACATAAGAATGATAATGAACAAAAGTAACTTGAATTAATAGATAATCATGAGAACATGCAAAATAGGTGAATATTCAGGAAACATAATACGGAAAAATGAAAAGTACATAGAAGCAACACATATGCAACTATGAAATATGCAACTACGAAACTAATATCCCCGACCCCGACCTCGGCCCCTCCCCCGGTATGCAGTATCGGGATTGCGGTAAGGATCTGAGCAGTCCAGAAATGCTTCTACGAACATGTTGAGGTGATGAAGAGAGTCGGTGATTTCCAAGTCTTTCCTTTCATGTGATTCAACCAGAGCTTCAATACGGGCGTCCATCCGAGTCGAAAATGAATTTAACCTTTCATTTTGGGTATGAAGCTCAGCTCTAATCTGCTCCATTTTCATATCTTGACTCCTCATGAAGGTTTGTTGATCTAACTGCATGGACTGTAGCATATTAATGACTTCAGAGTTGTCCGATGGTGGAGGAGGTGATGAGTGCTGGGAAGGTTGATAGTCTTGAGGGTAGCCGTGATATGGGTCGTAGAATCTACCCAGGGTAGTCCATCCTGTGTATTGCCATTGACCCCATCCCTGATTTGTATAACCTTATTCTTGTGCTTCTGATGGAGCTGAATGCTGGAGCCAATCGGTATTTGGAGACATATTTTGAACTAGAGATTGATGATAGTCTTGCGGCTCACATACAGGTTCTTGTACCTCTGCAGCTGTATCTTCTTCATCATCGTCTTCTTCACCTTGTTCTTCACTTTCTTCTTCAGAGCTGTCATCGGAGCTGTCACGAGTCACCCGAGGAATATTGGCTCAACAAACAAATCTATATGATCTTCGTTTAGCACACCAAAAATACCCCATCATGGCAAGGGTTTTGGTGCTAAATTCTTTGTCAGAGGGGACTGAAACACAAGGAAATGTTGGGTATACAACATTTGCTGCGGCAAGAATTTCCGAAATAAACGACCCATAGGCTAGAGCAGTGCCTCTACTTGAGTCTCTCAGAGCAAAAATCCTGCTTGCAATATAGTATGGCCAGTTTATTTTGATCCTATGTTTCAATATATAGATGAGATGTACCTCAACTTGTTTGACACGGGACAGTCCACCTTTTTTCGGTCGTAGGATGCGAGCGACAATCCATTGAAGGATGCGCTCCCCTGTACTGAGTTTCCGGGCTGTGACCGTTCTAGGAAAGGCATCACTGTTAACAATGGCATCTGGATAGGGTCTTTTGAGCATGTCATTCAGAGCGCTGTTAAACTCATACCTTGGCACCGTACGAGTGTCCGTAACCTCATGAAGAGGTGGTGCATCAGCATCGACAGTCAAATCAAAATACTTGTTCCATACTTCAGAATTTATGTTTAACAGTTTATTGCCGACAGAAGTGTGGAAATGTTGATCTTGAAAGTTACCCCGCAGATTTGTGTAGAACGCTCGGACCAAATCCTCACTGTACTTTGTGTTGCACTCCAGAAAATTGAAGAACCCCTGAACTTCCAGCAGAGACAGAATTTGGGTGAGATGCAAGCGCTCCCCCGTTTTCTGGTAGAAGGCATGTTGTGGAACTATTGCTCTTTTACTAAGACTCTTGTTGAAGTTTTCAACAACAGGTGGATGAACTAGTGAGACAGCGGTAATGGGGACTGAAGCAGATGATGATGAGGCCCTTGATCTCTTACCTGTATTTTTGCGAAGAAGAGAAGCCATTGATGATGATTTTTGGAGATTTTGTATAGATGAACTTTGAAGAGAGTAGTTGAGGATGATTTTGGAGAAGATGAAGACTATTCCCTTTAATAGAGAGAGGTTTTAGGGTTTTTGTAAGAGGGAGGAGACAAGAGGACACAATAGATGCCTAGATGCAATTTACAAGACAAATGCAATATCAAATCATAACAAAAGTTGCCTGTACATTAAATGGAGAAGAAAGGAAACTTGGAACAGTTTTCAAAAAAAATTATGGGTTTTTGCGCGAGCCGTCGACCATAGCCCCTGCATGCGTCGACACATACTGTGTGTTTTTTGATAATTTTGAAAGTCTACAACATGCGTCGACCGTTTTCCTGTTTAGGTCGACTCATAACCTTTAAAAACTCAATTTTTCAGTTTCATATTATGTAGAATGCCACACTTGCCTATTTATCATGCTTATTCACCCTTTCACATTGTAATTTGCATTCAACACACATAGTATCAGCAGCAAAGGTCATAGACATATATAATTACCATGATTGTCAAACGATATACTTAGTTTCAAGTCATGAATGTTTAGAGAGAGAGATATATAAAGAGAGAGAGAAAGGAGCAATATCACCTCTATATCGACCACACTTGTTAAACACATATTTGTACTTGCAACAAAAGCTAAACTTGTTAGTAGTACAAAAGCATAGTTGTAAATAGATTAATTATGAACGTAGTAATTGTTAAACCTGATCCGAAATGTCGAGAATACCAAGTTCTCGACGGATATGAAAGAAGCGCTCATTGGCTAGCGGCTTTGTGAAAATGTCTGCTAGTTGGTTTTTGGTATCAACATGTTCAAAGACAACGTCACCCTTCTCTACATGGTCCCTCAGAAAATGGTGTTGAATTTCTATGTGTTTGGTACGCGAATGTAACACCGGATTTTTGGTAAAATTTATAGCACTAGTGTTGTCACAAAATATTGGAACACGTTCTAGCTTCAAATTGAAGTCCAATAGTTGTTGTTTAAGCCATAGGACTTGCGCACAACAACTACCGGCGGCTACGTATTCCGCTTTGGCGGTTGACAGAGCAACAGACACTTGTTTCTTGCTGTGCCAACTGACCAAGGAATTTGAAAATAAGTGACATGTACCACTGGTGCTTTTCATATCTGATTTGCAACCGGCAAAATCGGAATCGGAGAAGCCTACCAATGAACAATCATTACCTTTGGAATACCAAAGTCCATATTTCGGAGTACCGGATAGGTAGCGAAGTATGCGTTTGATAGATTTTAGGTGGGATTCCTTAGGACATGATTGGTATCTGGCACACATACACACGCTAAACATAATGTCGGGACGAGAAGCAGTAAGATAGAGAAGCGAGCCAATCATACCTCTGTACCTTTTTACCTCAACATTTTTACCACTTTCATCTTTACTCATATTTACACATGTTGGCATAGGGGTGTCTACGGCCTTTGAATTTGCCATGTCAAATCTCTTGAGAAGATCCAAACAATATTTTGTTTGGCTCACGAATGTTCCTTCCTTCAGTTGCTTGATTTGCAAACCGAGAAAGTATGTGAGTTCACCCATCATACTCATCTCGAATTCACCCTGCATAAGCTCAGCAAACTCTCTTACGAGATTCATGTTAGTGGATCCAAATATGATATCGTCAACATAAATTTGTATAAGAATTAAGTGTTTTCCTTAACGTTTAATGAAGAGAGTAGTATCAACCTTTCCTCTTGAGTAGCCTTGATCAAGTAAGAATTTGCTTAGTCTCTCATACCAAGCTCTAGGAGCTTGTTTGAGACCATACAAAGCTCTTTTCAGTTTGTAGACATGATCAGGATACTCATGAGACTCAAAACCAGGTGGTTGAGCAACATAGACTTCTTCATTTATGAACCCGTTAAGGAATGCACTTTTGACGTCCATTTGAAATAATTTAAAATCTTTCGCACAAGCGAAAGCAAGTAAAAGGCGTATAGCCTCGAGTCGGACAACTGGCGCATAAGTTTCCTCATAGTCGATGCCTTCCTCTTGGTTATACCCTTGCGCGACTAAACGCGCTTTGTTGCGAGTTATTACTCCGTTCTCGTCCAGTTTATTTCTAAACACCCATCGGGTGCCGATTACTCGATGACCTCGCGGAGGAGGGACAAGGTCCCAAACCTCATTTCTAGTGAACTGATTCAGTTCCTCCTGTATTGACAAAAACCAGTGTTCATCAAGTAGGGCTTCCTTAGGGTTTTTAGGTTCCATCTGTGAAACAAATGCGAAGTGATAACAGAAATTACTTAGCTTCGATCGAGTTGTTACACCCTTTGTGATGTCTCCAAGAATTTTTTCAATTGGATGGTCTTCAGATGACTTCCAAGCTTGAGGGAGATCATCGTTTGAAGGCGGATGAACTTCCTCTGTTACATCATGGTGTACATCCTTATCCTCATCAATTTTAACTTTGTCAGGTTGATCAATCCCCGTCTCGCCACTCTTGAGTATGTCTTCTATGGATGTACCTGCACCATGAACAACACTATCCTTTCCAACATTTCTCGGATAGGACTCATCAAAAGTAACATGCACAGACTCTTCTACAGCAAGTAATCATTTATTATATATTCTATATGCTTTACTCGATTGAGAGTATCCGAGGAAGATACCTTCATCGGCTTTGGAATCAAATTTGCCCAAGTTTTCCTTTCCATTGTTTAATACAAAACATTTGCATCCAAACACATGCAAGTGAGAAACATTTGGCTTTCGCCCTTTTAAAAGTTCATACGGTGTTTTATTTAGAATGGGGCGAATAAGCACCCTATTCAAAACATAACACGTCGTACTAATGGCGTCTGCCCAAAAATATTTTGGTAAACCACTTTCGTTAATCATTGTTCTTCCCAATTCTTCTAAGATACGGTTTTTACGCTCCACAACCCCGTTTTGTTGAGGGGTGCGTGGGGCGGAGAAGTTATGATCTATACCATGGTTACCTTAATATTCTTCAAATAAGTGATTTTCAAACTCACCTCCATGGTCGCTTCTAATTGACACTATGTTTGTATTTAACTTATTTTGGGAAAGCTTAGAAAACTTTTCAAAAGCGACAAATGTATCACTTTTACTTACTAAAAAGATGGTCCAACAAAACCTAGAAAAGTCATCCACTATTACGAACCCGTAATAGTTTCCTCCTAGACTTTTGATCCTAGACAGCCCAAACAAGTCCATATGAAGAAGTTCAAGAGGTCTCGTTGTTGAAAATATCTTTTTGGATTTAAATGAGATCCTCGTTTGCTTCCCTTTTTGACAAGCATCACAAAGGTGATCCTTGGTGAACTTTATTTTGGGAAGTCCTAAAACTAGGTCTTTTGAGACTACCTTATTGAGTAAGTCAAAATTAACATGTGCTAAACACCTATGCCATAGCCATGAGTCTTCACTCATAGTTATGAGGCATTTGTCGCTTGTTAATGATACTTTATTTAAGTCAAGTATATATACGTTGTTTACTCTAAAACCATTAAACATATTCTTCTTATCATTTTCATGCACAATTTTGCAACAATCTTTTGAAAAAGATAAATTGTATCCTTTGTCGCATAATTGGCTAATGCTAAGCAGATTATGTTTGAGGTTTTCGACACTACCTTTACCTAGTCTTGCTCTGTGGTTTTTGACACGTCGGAAATCGTAGTAGATGAGGGATTACCTACACTATCTTTACCTAGTATTGCTTAGCGGTTGTTATCACCATAAGTTACATACCCTTTCTTCTTAGCCACAAAGTCTATGAATAAGGATATGTCTTCAGACATGTGTCTTGAGCACCCACTGTCGAGAACCCATCTTCTCTTGGTGGTCTCGACACATTTCACCTATCAAAACATAATTAGCACAGGGAGGTACCCAATGGCATATTGGGTCCTAATAGGTTGGCGACAAAATGGTTGCGTTTGGGCAACCATTGGTAGATGCCTTTAGGAACAAGAAATCTCCTAAACCGGCATTTACCAATGGAGTGGCCTTTCTTGCAACAATATAAGCATGCAAAATCGACTTTAGAATCACTTTTATTTGCTTGATCCCTAACTACATATGCATATTTTTGGTATAGGTTAATCATACTTTTTCTAAAATCCTTTTTATCAATAGCAAATGTAATTTTAGGCTCAAGTGCCTTGTTTAATTTGGCCTTGAGGTTTCTAACCCCACCTTGCCAAATATGACAAGTATCACACCCAAAGTCGAAAGGATTTATATTGTCCTTACAATCCGATTCATTGCCTTTCACAATGGAAGCCTTAAGGTCCTCTAATTTCTTTTCGGACTCTTTAACTTTGTGCTCTAAATACGTAAAAATTCTTTTATTAGAGGCAAGTTTCTTGAAGGCTTCAACTGCTTCATTGTGTAAGGCATTAAATGCGGTTTGTAATTATGAGTGCGACATATTTGAGGACTTATCATATTTAGAGTGACGTACCTGTTTTTTTTTTGTTTTTCTGATGAGCGGAGAGGCATAGATTCACGGACTCTTCTTCATCACTAGAGCTTTCATCAGAGGAGGAAGAGTCGTTGTCGCTTTTCCCAAGCTATGTACGCTCTCTTAGGCTTTGATGATTTCTTGTGTGACTTTGATGATTCCTTTTCCTTTCCCTTTTTGTTCATTGGGCAATCCGGTTTGTAGTGATCGAGCTTTCCACACTTGTAGCACGTCCATCTAGTCTTTTTACCTTTTGAGTCATCATCCTTGGAGTACCTCGATTGTTTCTGGAAGTTTACCAAGTTCTTCTCGGAATGTTGGATGTCGTTCTTTCTCATGTAACGGTTACACCGTTTGACAAACAACCCTATATCTTCTCTCTTATCCTCTTCTTCTTCGTCGCTTGAGGAATAATCACTTTGCTCTTTTGCTTGAGACTTCGAGGAGGAAGTCTTGGGAGTTATTGATTTCTTTTCACTCACCTTCGTTTTGTCTTTCTTTTCCATCTTTTCACGTTGGTCTAGGCTCAAGAGTACCTGTTCATGCTCTTGTAGTTTGCCAAACAATGTTGTCAAGTCTAATAAGGTAAGATCATGTGCTTCTTTGATGGCGGTCACTTTAGGCTGCCATTCCCTGTTAAGACATCTTAAGATCTTATTAGTAGCAACATCATTGGAAACAGGCCTACCTAATGAATGTAAACGATTGATGAGATGAGTAAATCTCTTTTGCATGTCAGCAATGGTTTCCCCTTGCTCCATGAAAAAGAGATCAAACTCTTATGTTAATGTGTTGATTCTAGCCAACTTAACATCGTTTGTCCCCTCATGGGCTATTTGTAGTGAATCCCACGTGGCCTTAGCAGTAGGACAATGGGATACACGATAGTATTCATCTACACCTAATGAGGAGATTAAGATATTTTTGGATTTCCAATCATAATTGTATTTTTTCTCATCACCATCGGTCCATTGTGCTTCGGGCTTTGGCACAACTACGTTATCCGCATTGGTCATAGTAATTTCTATTAGACCATTGAGGATAACGTTCCATATTTTTCTGTCTATGGAGTTTATATGCACCCGTATACAGTCTTTCCAATAACTATAATTTTCACCGTTGAAAACGGGAGCTCTATTGTACGCCCCTTTTGGTTCATTAGCCATTTTCTATCTACGTTGTATTTGAAGCATCGAATAACCGGAGCTCTAGATACCACTTATTAGACTATGGCACGGATCTAGAAGGGGGGTTGAATAGATCCCCAATTAAAATTTGAGTCGGCGCTACCAATTAAAAATTGGTTTTAAAAAAAAGTTTTAAGTGCGGAAGCGGACGAGGAAAATATAGTCTAAAACGAACGGTTATTGGAAAACCGGATATGCGTAAGCCTTTGGATTAATGACAGTTTGGAAAAATAGAATCACAACACTAATTACACTTATCAATTATCTACTTCAGTTGTTAGGATTCCTAGTTCCAATGATTCAAAGAGCAAACCAAAACTAGATACACAAGTAAGATAATTTTGGTTCAAGCAATTTGTCAAACACTTGGTGTGCAAAACACTCCAAGTGATATTTATGTTGAGTAAGTGATTCCAACTAGCCTAGTACAATGTCTTATTGTACTTTGGAGTTAAAAACAGAGTTTTAACCTCTTACTCAATTGATATCACAATTTTGACAATAGTGCTTATACAAAAATCACTTATTTTGAGCTATAACGTAAATGCTAATAAATAGAGAAGACAAGTATTTGGTGAGGCAGTTCCCCCGTCGTCCTCGCTTCGGGGTACGTCTGCCCTCAATTCTAAAACTAGAATTGAGATAGATTTTATAGATATCACCTGTTGAATGTAACAGTTTATACAAGGATTGAGCAGCAAATATACAACAAAAATCTCAATGTGTTGAAAGTTGCTTTCACTCCTTGCCCCTTGATTCAAGATGAATCAAGTCCTCCGATTTATGTTGATGGACCTCCGATTCCAGCCACCTTATTGAATAACACGTTGTTGTTCAAACCTTCGGCTCCGGCTGATCTCAACAGCAACAAATCGAACCCGAGATCTTCCCTTCAATATCACTGAATCCGCTACTAGACTTGTGAAGAACACCTCTTCACAATCACCTTCGCTCAGTTGATCCTTGATGAAGAATCTCGTCCAAAAACCCCCAAAATTCAAACCAATCTTGGAGGGCAAAACCCCAACGGTTTTATTCAAGAAAGAACCTGTCACAAGCTTCAACCCGAACTTGATTCTCCAATCTAAACTTCGAACCTTATCACCTTGAATCTCTCACAAATGCATTTCAAAAATTATTATGTGTAATTGAAATGTTGTGAGATGTTGAAGATGAAGATGATGAATCTTGGACACCTATTTCACTCTTTCTTGTTTTTGAACACATGAATCAAAAGATTATCAAATGTTAAAATGACACAAGTGGTTAAACAAGTATATATAGTACCAACCCAATTTTAGACATAACGGTAATTCAAATATAAGAGGGAATCATTTAAAAACAGAATTTTCGCGCGAACGGTCGACCGCAGCAGGTCTGTGCATCGATGCATAGCTTGTGTTGTTTGGAAATCTGGAAAATTCATCAGTATGCATCGACCATACAGTCGGCGTGTGCTGACCCGTTGAAAACTATTTCCCTTATGCGCCGACCCTATGGTCGAATCATGCCTTTACGCGCTGACCCGTTGGAAAATTTTTCCCTCATGCGCCGACCCTATGGTCGACTCATTGCCTTGTGCGCTGACCAGTGGAGAATTTCTCTGATGCATGCGTCGACCCTATGGTCGACTCATGCCCTGCAAACCTTCAAAAATTCATCAGTTTGCGGTCTTTCTTGCCTCTGGTCATGATTGCATTTTATCTACACATAGTATATTTATTACAGCAGTTTTAAGACAAGTATAAAAGGATATGGTAGGTGATACGTTGCATTTGTTTAGTAGATCTGGAGTTTATAGTTTCCAATCTATCCAAGGCTGTAATTTGTCATCATCGAAACCTGTATTGACCAATGTCTTGCAGACTTGTGTGATGTGTGGCGATTTGCCTCCACATTGTGCGCTGCACATTTCTGTTGAATGTAGAGGAGTGGTTATGTCTCATGTTCTTGTTGACACAGGGTCATCTTTGAATGTGCTGCCGAAGAAGGCACTTATGAAGCTGGATACTAGGGGCATTACCTGTACGCCAAGTGATTTGGTTGTACGTGCTTTCGATGGTACTCGGAGGTCTGTCTTCGGTGAGCTAACTTTGCCTATCCAAGTGGGCCCAGAAGTTTTCGACGCTGTATTTTATATCATGGACATTCAGCCCGCTTACAGTTGTTTGTTAGACAGACCATGGATCCACTCAGCTGGGGCCGTCACATCGAATTTGCATTAGAAGTTGAAATATATGGTTGGTGGCAGTGCTGTAACAGTATGTGGAGAAGAGGACATCATGGTTAGTCACCTGTCTTCTTTCAAATATGTTGAGGTAGATGGGGAAATTCATGAGACCCTGTGTCAAGCATTTGAAACCGTTCAGTTGAAGGATAAGGCGCCAGTGGTGAGAAAAGAGCCTGAGGTGTCTATGTCTTCTTTTAAAGAAGCGCAGGCTGTGGTACAAGCTGGCTCAGCCCAAGGATGGGGGCAAGTGATTGATATCCCTCAGAAGCAAGACAAATTCGGTCCGGGGTACCACCCATCCTCTTCACAAAGCACACTGAAGTTCAAGGGGCCGATCAGGTTTACCAACGGAGGTGTCTTCTTCGAGCAGCTTAATGCCATTTCAGATGATGAAGCTGGAGACAGTGACTGCGACATGGATGTCTGGATCAAGCCATGCATTCCAGGACAACGCTTATGCAACTGGTCCATCGAGGAATTTGTCCAAGTGACCAATGAACAATAATGCTTTGTTTTTCAATTATTTTACGACCCTATGTTCTACCCGGAGCATAGCGGTTTGTTATTTCAAGGCTTGTCTTATTTATGTTTGAATACTGTTTCATCTATTAATCAAAGGGCGTTTTTCCATTCAAATTTTGAGATCTCTGTTTTTCTTGTTTTATCTTTAACAATAAAATGGAAATGTGTTGTTTGCATATCATTTGAAGCACTTAACCATTTTCATTGCAGGTCTCATATCATTGCAGATGACACCAGCCAAGAATCTTCTATGACTCGTTTCGACTTTGATAACCCGGTATTCCAAGCTGAAGAAGAGATTGATGAGGATGAAGACTTGCCTGAGGAATTGGCTAGACTCTTAAGGCAAGAAGAAAAGGTCATTTTGCCTCATGAAGAAGAGATTGAGATCGTCAACTTGGGTTCTAAAGAGGTTGTTAGAAATGTTAGGATAGAGGCTGCATTGCAAGAAGACATCAAGCGAAGGTTGATAAAGATGCTTCGAGAGTACAGTGACATCTTTGCTTGGTCTTACGAAGATATGCCCAGACTTGATACTGACATTGTGGTTCATCGATTGCCACTTCGGGAAGAATGTCCACCCGTAAAGCAGAAGCTTAGGAGGACGAGACCAGACATGGCGGTAAAAATCAAAGAAGAAGTTCAAAAGCAGTTGGACGCTGGATTTTTAGCCGTGACAACTTACCCTTCGTGGGTCGCCAACATTGTACCCGTACCTAAGAAGGACGGTAAGGTACAGATGTGTGTTGGTTATAGAGACTTAAATAGGGCGAGCCTAAAGGATGATTTCCCGCTCCCCACATTGACGTATTGGTTGACAATACGGCTCAATTCTCGGTGTTTTCCTTCATAGATGCTTCTCCGGTTATAATCAGATAAAAATGGCACCATAAGACATGGAGAAAATAACATTCATTACACCGTGGGGAACATTTTGCTATAAAGTGATGCCGTTTGGGTTGAAAAACGCAGGGGCAACTTATCAGCGGGCAATGGTGACTTTGTTTCATGATATGATTCATCATGAGATTGAAGTTTATGTTGATGACATGATTGCGAAGTCCCAGACGGAGGAAGAACACCTGGTCAACTTATTGAAGCTGTTTGAAAGACTGAGGAAGTTCAAATTGAGGTTGAATCCAAATAAGTGCACTTTCGGAGTTCGGTCCGGAAAGTTATTGGGGTTTATCATCAGTAGAAAAGGAATCGAGGTAGATCCTGCAAAAATAAGAGCTATTCAAGAAATGCCAGCACCGAAGACTAAAAAAAAGGTCTGTGGTTTCTTAGAGAGGTTGAACTACATCGCTCGGTTCATATCTCATCTAACGGCCACGTGTGAACCAATGTTTAAGTTGTTAAAGAAAGATCAGGCGGTTGTCTGGAACGAAAATTGTCAAAGAGCATTCAACAAGATAAAACAATACTTGCAGGAGCCTCCGATACTGATACCCCCAGTGGCTGGAAGACCGTTAATCATGTATTTAAAGGTTCTGGAGAATAGTATGGGTTGTTTTCTCGGTCAACACGACGAGACAGGGAGGAAAAAGTTCACAGATTGTGAGTCCCGTTACTCAATGCTTGAAAAAACATGTTCCGCACTCGCTTGGGCGGCCAAACGTTTAAGACAGTACATGCTCAATCATACAACCATGCTAATTTCGAAGATGGATCCGATTAAATATATCTTTGAGAAGCAAGTACTTTTTGGAAGGATTGCCAGATGGAAAATGGTATTAACAAAATACGACATCCAGTATGTTTCCCAGAAAGCCATTAAAGGGAGTGTTCTGTTAGAATACCTTGCTGAACAACCAATTGATGATTACCAACCGATGAGATTTGAATTTTCGGATGAGGACATTATGTACTTGAAAGCAAAATATTGTAATGAGCCATTACCCACTGAAGGACCAGAGAGGGGATCTCAATGGCAGATGATATTCGATGGTGTAGTTAATTCGTATGGTAGCGGAATTGGGTCAATTATCACAACTCCTCATGGAATGCATATCCCTTTCACTGCTAGATTAACTTTCCCATGTACCAACAATGAGGCCGAGTACGAAGCATGTATCATGGGTTTGGAAAATCTATTGATCTGAGGATCAAGAATCTCAATGAATATGGTGATTCAACGTTAGTTGTTAATCAGATCGAAGGAGAATGGGAAACTCGACAGCCTAATCTGATCCCTTACAAGGATTATGCAAGAAGACTGTTACCGTTTTTTGACCGTATAGACTTCCACCATGTGCCAAGAGCGGAGAATCAAATGGCTGACGCTTTGTCTACACTGTCTTCAATGTACAAGGTCAATTTTTGGAATGAAGCTCCAAGGATTATTATCTCGCGCCTCGACAGACCCACTTTCATATTTTCTATTAAAGGAGCTTCCGATGATAAGTCGTGGTTCCATGACATCCAGAATTTCCTTAAGAACCAAGAGTATCCACCAGGGGCATCGACCCAGGATAAGAAAACTCTTAGGAGATTGTCTGGAAACTTCTACCTCAACCTAGATGATGTGCTGTATAGGAGGAATCATGATCTGGTACTACTCAGGTGTGTGGACGGAAAAGAAGCAGGTTTGCTTATGGAATAAGTCCACGAGGGTACTTTTGGCACGCATGTCGGCGGACATGCCATGACTCAAAAGATTCTACGAGCTGGTTATTTTTGGCTAACAATGGAGTCAGATTGTTTCAAATTCGCGAAGAGATGCCATAAATGCCAGATTTATGCTGATAAGATTCATGTGCCGCCGTTCCCGTTGAATGTAATGTCATCCCCTTGGCCGTTTTCCATGTGGGGCATCGATATGATTAGAAATATCGAGCCCACTGCTTCTAACAGACACCGTTTTATCCTGGTGGCCATCGATTACTTCACCAAGTGGGTAGAGGCAGCATCGTATGCTAATGTGACCAAGCAAGTGATGGCAAGATTCATAAAGAAGAACATCATCTGCAGATATGGAATCCCCGAGAGAATCATTACTGACAATGGTTCGAATTTGAATAATAAGATGATGAAGGAGTTATGCCAGAACTTCAAGATTGAACATCATAACTCATCACCCTATCGGCCAAAGATGAATGGCGCTGTTGAAGCGGCCAACAAGAATATTAAAAAGATAGTGCAAAAGATTGTTGTTACATACAAGGATTGGCATGAAATGTTACCTTTCGCCTTGCACGATTATCGTACGACGGTACATATATCAACCAGGGCGACTCCTTTCTCACTAGTGTACGGTATGGAAGTTGTCCTACCACTAGAGGTTGAGATTCCTTCTTTAAGGGTTTTAGTTGACATAAAACTTGATGAGGCAGAATGGATCAAGAATAGATTGAATCAACTTAGTCTGATGGACGAAAAGAGGCTAGCATCGATTGCATATGGTCGTTTGTACCAAAGCCAGATAAAGAAAGCTTATGATAAAAAGGTGTGCCCTCGAAGCTTTCAGACGGGCGGTCTTGTGCTGAAAAAGATTCTCCCACCACAGTCAGATCACAGGGGCAAGTGGACTCCCAATTACGAAGGTCCATTTGTTGTACGAAAGGTTTTCTCTAGAGGAGCTTTAGTATTATCCACCATGGACGGTGAAGATTTTGCATCCCCTGTGAATGCAGACGCAGTTAAAAAATACTTTGCTTAAAAGAGACCCGCTGGACACAAAAAGAAAAGTCCAGGCAAAAATGGGGCATCCCGGTGAACCATAAAAAAGAAAAAGGTTCGGGCAAAAATTAGGGATAAAATGAAAAGATGTAAACCCGCAAAGTCGAAAACCTGAAAAGACGACTTTGGCAAAAATGGGTATCCCGGTGAATCGAAAACCCGAAAGGGCGGTTCAGGCAAAAGTTAGGGATTAAAAAGCAAATGACTGTTGGTTTGCGTATGAACTTCATTGCTTATTGGATTGGGAGAACCTGAGGTCCGTTTATCCGAATCAATCTCTTCTGAAGATGGAGTGTCAGGAAAGCGTCAGGGTCAAGCGAGTCATAGAGGAATTAGCTCATGGTGTTTGTCTGCGCCACATTGTCGACATTGTTGTACTTTTTGTTTAAAATGTACACTGTTGTATTTGCTTTTATGCTTACTTATAGTTTTTGCGCAGCTTCCTCTTTTCAGAAGTTGCATCTGTTGTAAAAACTTTGCCTATTCACAGGCTGTTTATCAATAAACATATACTATTTAGTACTTTGTTTGTGCGCTTTGTTTTTATGCTTTTACTGTTTTGTTTGTGAAAAAATCCTGATGTTTTTGATGAACTTGCATACATAAACTTGCAGGCCTTGGCCAATAATTGCTAAAACTTTGATATTAATTGAACAATGTCACGGACGATGACCAAGATAGGCTTGTTGTATAGGATGTCTTGTCTGTTTGTCTTTTGCAGGGTTGTTACCCTTAGGGGCAAGGTCTATGAATATGGATGGATTCATCTTTTCCCCAAACAGTGTTGTTCTCCAGCAGTTGAGGTTGCATCTCTATCCCAGTAGAGTTACATGCAGTGTTTAGCATGTCCCTAGCAGTCTTCCAATGCATTTTTAATCCTCCGCAGAGTATGGGTATGTGCTTACTCCACAGCGAATCAAGATTCGGGTGTATCCCCACAAAGTAGGTGCCAAGTATTCCCCAGCAGTGGCCTGGTGCTTCTCCCTCTCACTTAGTCTGATTGAAGGAACTCAGCTTTCAGCAGTACAGACTGAGACATCCGATAGAGGTTTTTGTTCTCTATCGAGTAAGTTAGGTTGTTTAGCCTGTTGGTTTCAGGTACTCGGTGAGTTATCTGTTCTTCAGAAAGTTTTGTATTCCAGAGAGTCAGCCCGAACATTTACCTCAGTAAGTCGTGATCTGCATCCTCAGTTGATTTTGGATTTGCTGCTCTTGTATGAACTTTGTCCCCAATAGGGGAGCCTTTCGAGGCCTTTTCATTTCAGAGTAAGTCCAATCGTTATTGGCATGGGTGAGCTTTTCCCTGCAGGGTTGTTTGTTGCTCCTGACAGGATGATTTCTGTTTCCTTAGTATTTACTTTGCTGTTTCAGTTTCGATGCATCTGCATGTGTGCATAGCATCTACCCAAACGCGTAGCATTTCCATTTCGTATGGAGCATTACGCCATTTTCAAACATTTGCATGTGGAACATAGACCAGGTTGTTATCTCTTTGTTTCAGGTGTTTCGTCAGAGGTTTGATTTTCCCTTTTAGTATCCAGACCATGTGATCTCTCTTAGCCCGCGTGGTATCCAGACCCTGGCTCATGTTTCTCCCCAGCAGTATCTTCGGATTTGAGTGGGCCATGATAAGTATGGTGATGATCACCTCTCTCCATTGAGTATCCAGACTCCGACCCATACCCAGTTGATGAAGTTTTCCTTTTTCCGTCGAGTATCCAGACTCCAGTAAGGATAGTTGTGGTATCCAGCCCATGGTGACCGATATTATTTTGCTTTTTCCGTTGAGTATCCAGACTCCAGTATTTTACCAACAAGTATTTTCTTGATCCGTTGAGTATCCAGACTCCAGTCAAATTCCTTTGTGATATCCATATCACAGCAAGTGTGTTTGTACCTTATAGTATCCAGACCATGGCTTATTACGCTTTCTCCATTGAGTATCCAGACTCCGGTAAAGTCAGTTGGGTGTCCAAACCTTGATGAATCTTGTTTGTGCTTTCTCCGTTGAGTATCCAGACTTCGGTAAAGGCAGTTATGATATCCAGACCATGGTAGTTTCTCTGATGCTCCGTGATATCCAGGTCACAGTAATTGTGGTTATCTCCTATTGCCGTGTGGTATCCAGACCTTGGCACGTAATGTTTTCTCAACCTATATGGTGTCCAGACCACAACTCGTATTATTTCCCAGCAACGTCGTTTGACTTGAACTCGTAGGATATCCAGATCCTGATGAATATATTTCTTTTGCATAGAGCATCCAGGCTCAAGTTATTGAGTATCCAGACTCAGATTTATTAACCGAGTATCCAGACTCAGGTCATTTGCATAGAGCATCCAGGCTCAGATTGCATTGAGCATCCAGGCTCAAGTTATTGAGCATTCAGACTCAAATTTATTCGTTGAGTATTCAGACTCAGATTTATTAACCGAGTATCCAGATTCAAGTTATTTGCATAGAGCATTCAGGCTCAGATTGCGTCGAGCATCCAGGCTCAGGTTACCGAGTATCCAGATTCAGGTTTATTGCATTGAGCATCCAGGCTCCAGTTTTTGAGTATCCAGACTCAGATTTGTTCTTTGAGCGTCCTGGCTCCAATTTGTGTTTTTAAGCATCCAGGCTTCAATTCATTTTGAGCATCCAGGCTCCAGATATTGAGTATCCAAACTCATATTTATTACCGAGCATCCAGGCTCTAGTTCTCCGTTTATTGAGCATCCAGGCTCTAGTTTTGTGTTTGTCGAGCATCCAGGCCCCAATCTTTGAGTATTTAGACTCAGATTTGTTTCTTTGAGCATTCAGGCTCCATCTATTGAGTGTCCAGACTCAGATTTGTGTTTTTAAGCATTCAGGCTTCGTTTTCTATGGAGTACCCAGACTCCGACATTTTGGATTGTTACTTTTTCCAATATGGTATCCAGACCATGGCGCCACTTTTGATGTTTGTTTTCTTTTTCCCCAACAGGGTGGCTTTGAGACCAGTTCTGCTATATTTGGATTTTCCGCGGTTGGCAAATTTCTGGGTTCTTTGGTATTCAACCATCTTTTACCTTGATTGCGTGAAAGTTGTTCGCTTTTCACTCATTCAGGTCCAAGTTGTTTGAATATGGGCAGTTGTTGCACCCCAAAATTTGCTCAACCTTTTCTTAACTTGGTTTATGTTTCATGTCATTTCATTTCATTTTGTTCTAGCATTTGCATTGCATAGCATTTTTCATGGAACAGGGGATCAAAAGGATGTGCATAATAAGAGGGGTCTTCTCAGAGCATTGAACCTAAGCAAGGGTTGTTACTCAAGCTTGAATGGTCATCAGGACATCTTGAAGTGGTTATTGTCTTGTGAAAGGATAGATGGATGTGTGTGGGTCAGCTCCTAACTTGGAGGCCAACTGAAGAGCACCAGGAGATGGTGAATGCGTGGTTATGGGTATGAGATGTTGAGAGATCCCATTGAGTGTCTTGAGGGCCATTATGGAGCTTATTCAAGTTGTTGTGTGAAGTCGAACAAGCCACAGTTGAAAGTGTTGCAATTAGGGTTTTCATCTGGCCAATCCTCAATCAACTGTGCAATTGAAGAAGATTGAAACTCAATTCAAAGCCTCTATGGTAATGGGATGTTATTTTAAGACATATGAGACATCATTTCAAGTTCAATTCATCAAGGGTTAAGTGTGTGAGAAGTTACTAAATTAGGGTTCTCAGGGTAAAATCCCCTATTTAGTGCCTGACTTCAAGACCACCTACCTCAAAATACAAGTCCCATCCCAATTTTTGGCCAACATGGAACTTGTAGAGCATGTTATTAGATTTAATTTTAGTACTAGAAGTCCTTAATTGGATTTATATAACTCAAGTTATGATCCAGACAAGTTACAGGTCATCAGAGGTATGTGATTTTGGTCAACAAAAGTCAACCAACTTCCAAGCCAGTTTTGACCTAGAAGGATGTTTCTCCTCAACTTTTGGCCAACATGAAAGTTGTAGGTCTTGATCTTAGATTTCCAAATTATATTAGAAGTTTTTCATCTGATTTGTAGAACTCAAGTTATGAGGTTTACAAGTCAGGGGTATTTTGGGAAAGTAAGATTATAGGTCATAAAATTATAGGTCCATTTCACCAATTTAAGTACTTCAAATGGAAATCTTTCCAATATAAAACTTGCTCCAAATGGGGCCATTTGCATTAACAAATCATCTTTTGTCATGGTGGGGGCTTGGGTTGAGAATTTGGGTTTTGAATTTTTCATAAAGGAGGCTTAAATTGAGAAATTGAGAATTATTTGATTTTGAACTTTTTCAAGGCAAGTTTGTGCATTTTCTAATTGCAAATAATAATACAAAAGCATTGCCATTATCACATTAGAATTTTGAGGTCTGAAAATAGGCAATTTTCATGGTTTCTTCCTCTTGAAGTAACAAAATGGAAATCAACCATAGGATCAAAATCAAGCCTCAGATCTCATCCCTTTGATCAGCACAAGTGATTTGCAGTGGATTTGGATTAAAAAACAAGTTGGTGTAGTGGTAAAAACGTGTATGGCAATTTGAGAAAAAGTGTGAAAAGTGAATTTGTGAAATGGGCGGTATAGCTGGAATTGGAGCCCCATTTGATCCTAAACCCAACATACAAATATCCCAGATGAAAATTGGATCAAAGCTAGGTCATTTTCGTGCAACGAAAGGCAGAGCACATTTGAAGAAAGTGGAGAAAACTCAAAAAACGATTTCTCAGATTCAACCATTTTCGGACCAAATTAAGCATTCAAACACCTCAATTGAAGTTCATGGAATGATTCTGGGCATTTTTCGTTAAGCTTCATCATAGTTTCAAGGCACAGTGGAGGCTCTCCACTAGGTAAACTAACTTTCAACCTTACACTCTCAATATGCCACGGTTTTTTGCCATTTCTGTTGCATTTGAATCCTTGAGTTGCATAGATCGTTTCTGGATCATATTTGGTTGTGTTTGTGGTGTTTGATTTTGTGAGCTCAAAATCATCTTGATTTGGTTTGAGGAATTTCTGTGATGTTTTGCTTTAATTTTTGTTGATTCTTGCTCCTTGCAACATGTAGATGAAGTTTAGATCAATTTATTTGAGTTTTATGAACTTTGATTTTTGGTGCATTTTGCTTGTTGTTTGATTTCTGGAGTTATTGTGGAGAATTAGTGAAAATAGATGCTAGATTCTTGATCCTTGCGAGATGTAGATGAATTTTCATCTAAAGATTGTTGAAAACGGTTGAAAAATGGTGGAGTTGTGTTGTTGATTGTTCCCCGCGGCGGCCAGAGGTAACGAGAGAGATGACCGGAGAAAATCTCCGGCGGCTGGTAATTCCATAGAAGAAGACGATGACGTGTTCAATCCTCACGCGTTTGATGTGTATACCGTCCCATCGTGCGTACGAAATTAAGACTCACGGTACATCCTAGTTGACCGCGCGCATGGAATTTTGTTTAAAGCTTCATTAATGTGCTGGCCTTTGATCAACCGTGTGATATGATTACCTCCTAGATCATGAACATTCCTTGGTGGTCCTTGTTGCACCCCAAAATTTGCTCAACCTCTTTTTACCTGGTTTATGTTTCATTGCATTATCATTTGCATAGTTATATCATTTGCATACCATTGCATATCATTCATCCAACAGGGGATCCAGTGTGATTCTTATCAAGAGAAGCCTAACAAGAGGTCTTATCCAAGCTTGAGAGGTTATCCAAGTCATCAGGAGGTGGTTTGAGGCTTTGTGAAGTTTGAATGCCTACATGTGGATTTTCTCCTATCTTGATAGCCAATTGAGGACCATCAATGAGGTGTGAAGCATTTATTGTGAATAAAAGATGTGTATAGAGCTCATGAAGTGCCTAGAGGGCCATGTTGGAGCTAAATCAATTCATTGATTCAAATGCAAGAGCCACAGTTGAGGTGCAAGCAATTAGGGTTTCATCTGGATCAGTTCTAGGTCAACTGGACAATTGAAGAGTATCAAAGCCTACTTTTAGGTCATGGAGTTCATGAAATGATGTGATAAGACATTTGTGGTGTTGTGCCAAGATCAAGTCAAGAAGAATCAAGAATGTGGGAAGTTGCTAAATTAGGGTTTCAGTGCAAAATCCCCTATTTAGTGCCTAACTTCAAAACCACATAAGTCAAGATAAAAGTTTCAAATGTATCTTTGGACAAAATGAAACTTGTATATCATATCAATACCTTTAATTTGAGTACTAGAAGTCCTCAAGGGGATTTATAGAACTCAAGTTATGGTCCAGACAAGTTACCGGTCCTCAGATGCTTCTGAAATTTGTCTGTGAAAATCATCTGACTTCAAGGTTATTTTTTACCTAGAAGGAGGTGTCACCTGAACTTTTGGTCAACTTGAAAGTTGTTCCTCATGATCTTAGATTTCTAAATTGTACTAGAAGTCCTCTATATGATTTGTAGAACTCAAGTTATGAGGTTTACAAGTCAGGGGTATTTTGGGAAAGTGAGATTATAGGTCATTTTCAATCATAGGTCCATATCTCCAACTTGCAAGTTTCAAATGGAAATTTGTTCAACATGAAACTTGCTTAAAATGATGTTTTGAGTGCAACCAAGTGGTTATGAGAGTTTGGTTTGGCTCATATTAAAAAGTCGCTTGAAATGGCTTGAAAATGAAGGAAATTCAAATATGGAAAGGAGGGAAAATGTGATTTTGTGCTAGATGCCTCAAACCAAGCAAGTGGGTACATTTTCTGATTGGAAATCAAATTTCAAACACTTTGGTTTTAACAGAATTTTGAGTTCAGTTCAAGTTTTGGAAGTTGCCATGTAGTTGCTTCATTTGCAAGTTACATTACCAAATCAATACACAAAGCAATTCAGTCCATTCTACCAATTCAAATTCACTCCAAATGCAATTTGCCATGTGTTGGAACCTTCTGGAACAAGGAAAAGCTTGCAAAGCATGACTGGTACATTGCACTTGAATGAAAAAACCAGAAATTGCAATGCACTGTTTTGGGCTTCAATTTGGATCCAAAAGCCCATGAAACTCTTCTATATATTGATTAGAATGAGTTCAGATCAAGGTTGAACCTCATTTCACGCTAGAACCAGAGAGAGCATTTGAAATTCCACAGCTACAAATTGAAATCGTGTTTTGTGATTCAGACCAATTCAAGCCAAATTGAGGTGTGCAAGTTCTTCCTCTTGGATCATTGAAGCTATCTGGAGCCTTTTGAAGCAAGCAACGAGCTCCAAGTACCTCTGTCAACAGATCTATACCAGGTTAGCATCTCTCAAAATTCAGCATGATTTAGCATGAGTTAGATAGTTTTAGACCTGTGGTTAGGATCTAGACAAGACATAGATCGTTTTAGGCTTGATCTGGAAGCATTTGGTCATGATTGAAGATGACATACCAAAACTGTTTGAGTTCGAATCTCTTGATTCATAAGGAGTTAATGCAAGTTGTTTAAATCAGGATGATGTATGCAACGTGAGGATGATTTCTATACCAATAGTTTAGATTTTGGTGATGATCAAAATTGACATGATCTCTGAAAGTTGATTCGTATTTTGAAACCTAGCCTGATCTAGAGGATTTTGACGAGATATTTGGAACGTACGTGAAATTCTGAGCAAAATTGATATAGACTTTTTCATTTTTGATGACCTGCACATGAACCCTCGTCGGAGAAGACAACCAGAGTCTTCTCCGGCCACCACCATCCACCGAGAGAAACCTCCACTCTGATGACCTGAGATTTGGAGAAGATGAGTTGTAGACCACAGGATCTTGCCTTGACCATTGACTGGCCACTCAATCCAACGCTTGTGTTTTAATCTGAGGAGAAGAAATTTTAATTCAAAACGCTGCGTATCACTAAATGTGTTGGCAACATGAGGCGCGTTGGATCCCTTGACTTGTTGACTGATCCAAAGGCTGTGGATTATTCGTGGCTTTTATTTGATTTTTATTCCATTTTGTTTTATTTTAATTGTTTGTTGATTCCAAAAATCATATTAATTCTAATTTTTATCCAAAAATTATTTTAAAAATATCCTCATGATCCTTATGGAATTTATGATTTTCTGGGATTAACAAAATTCAATTCCATGCATTTTTCAATTTAATATGATTTTTCACATTTTATTTTGTTCTTTATTTTTGCATAATTCTTCATCTGCCTTGTCTATTTTTGTTCTTCCATCTGGTAATCTTTATGGCTTAGATCTTTTAGTATGTTTTAGGATAGATATTCATGTTCCCCTAGCATTTTTATTAGAATTTTAGAACAACATTAAGGTCTGTTTTAGGTATTGAGATTAGGACCCTCCCAAACTTGTGGATTCCTTTGACCTATCTCAATGTAGGAATTGTTTAGATAACTTAGAAGTTGATTTAGGCTTCAATCTTTTTACACTAGTTAGTTCAAACATTCAGGTTCCCCTAGGAAATTAATTAGAATTTTAAAACTTCATTTTCTATTTTAGTTGTATTTTGTAAGTGGCTTGTATTTGTGGATTCCTCTCTTGAGTGCTTTGGATTGTTTGGTTTGGTTGGCTGCTTTGGAGTTGGTTTAGGCTTGAGTTCTTTTTGGTGGAGCTTCTCGATTGATTGAAGATGCTTGGGATTGAAGATTGGAGCTTGGAGTTGAAGGCTTTTCCTCTTGGGGAGTTTTTTTTAAGGAGCTTAGGAAATTAGGGTTTTAGGATGTGCCTTAGATCTAGTTTTGATTCTTTCTTCAAACATAGAGTGCATTGTTTGCTTCTATTCTATCCAATGACATAAAGTCCTCCTTGGGAAGCTCCATCTCTCCTTAGGAGGGATGAGTGGTATGCCCAAGTGAGTAGAACTTTGAGGATACCTTTCATTTGCAATGTTGAGTTCTTAGTGATTTTCTTTGGTTGTCATTAAGTTTCTTAACATTATAACTTGATATTGATGATTAATCCTCTTCTTGGAGTGTGCTTGTGGGAGCTTGAAGATTGATGAAGCTTGAAATAGAAGCTAACATGAAGATGAAGCCTTTGCTGTCAATTTTTGCTGTCAAAGCAACTGTAGCTGTTTAGGGCTTGCTACTACTGTTGCTGTTTGCTGTAGGAGTTGGGTGCTGCTGCTTGGGTTGCCTTCTCTGTATCTTTTGCTTTTCTCTGTTTTGTTTGTTAGCTTATGTTGCTTGCCCCCATAGGTTTGAAGTGAAGTTGATTCACTTTGCCTGTTGTTTTCCCAGGTTCGAGGTAGAGCAGGACTCCCTTGCCTCGCTTGTATTGCTGCATTGCATGCATTTTACTATTTACTGTATTTGTTTGTTTTCTTTTGCTGTTTACCTCCTAGGATCTCTGATTTCCTCTGTGCAAGAGGAAATTATGACAGACATTAGGTTTTGACCCATGCATGATAATATTAGGCTAGTTTCCCTTTCAACCATAGGCTTTTTAGAGCGTCTTTCTCTTCTCATCTCGAAACAATTCAAAACACAGTAATAAGGATAACACGTGTTGTACGTTACGAGCCTTAAGCTATTTGAGAAAAGGTTGCTGGAGGGTCACTCTTCAGTAATCTGGCTGCTTAGTATGGTACCCTTAGGGTGACATGCGACGTAGTCACTCTTAGATCACAAGTCTTTAGTACAGTACAAGCTACAGACAACTAAAAAATACTTCTTTTTCGTAAAAAACTGAAAACAAATTTCAAATGTCATTTTTGTCCGCTTGGACTCTTAATCAGGGAAACCCTTTCGTAAGGAGATAAAAAACCGTTAGACAAGCTTGTGTCCTCCGTAGCCCGAACTACGTTTGCTCTGATCTTTCATGCTGTATGAAAGTACGTAGGCATAGGATGCGATATCCTAGTGAGAAACCTTCCCCTCCTTTCCCGTAGATAGGCGAACTACGTTGACTCTGATTTCTCATTCCAGACGGGAATACGTAGGCATAAAGTGCGATACTTTGCCGAGTCATTTTCCTTTCTTTTTAAACCAGACCTGTAGAATAAATAGAATAACATAATAACACACCCTTAGATAGAAAACAAGCATGGATCCCGTCGAGTACGACGGACGTGAGGGGTGCTAATACCTTCCCCTTGCGTAACCGACTCCCGAATCCAGGATTTAGTAATGATGACCATTCCTTTCCCTCTTTGTGCTAGGTTTACTCTAAGCGTTTCCTTTCCCTCTTGTGGGATAAATAACGCACGGTGGCGACTCTTCTGTCATAGCCGGCGCCGATTTTCGCAGTAGCGACAGTCCTCAGTTGACCGTGTTGTACCATATTATCCAAGATTATTTTGTTTTTTCTGATTTTTCTTTTGGGCCTACTGCGCGCTTGATATCGCCACCCCCCAGCCTGGGCCTAACTTCTTTTGCACTTTATTTCTTTGCTATTTGCCGCATGGTTTTCTGATTTTCTTTGTTTTTCTTTTATTATTTTTGTTTTATTCTAGTTTGAATTAAATCCATTAAAAATACATAATAATGTCTAAAAATTCTAAAAAAATCATGAACATAGTTTGGCATGTTTTTTAATTTCGTGAATTTTTAATTCCTTTTTTATTTAATTTCTTTTTTTCCATTTAAATAGTCATTTAAAAATGTAAAAAATACATGTTGCTTTTGTGGATTTTATTTCTTGCTCATGGCATAGTTTGAATTCTTACTTTTTTGTGTGACTGTTGTGGACATGTTGATTGATCTTTAGATTTTTTTTCATGATTTTTAGGTACCTTTTCCATGTAGTTTGAATTGCTTTTTTTTCCATCTCCATCATTGCCTTAATTTGGGACATTCTTGGGGTTTGCCCTCTGTTGAGGCACTTTCCTTTTGAATCTCAATCTCCCCTTTGGACCCCTGGTTCCCAATACCTTGGGGGTCCCTTGAGATCTTATTTGGCATTTTTAGATGTATTTTAATATTTTTTATGTATTTTGCAAGTTGCTTCATGTTTATGCATCTCTACTTGTGTACTTGATTTGTTTTGCTTCCAAAAGTTTGGTTGTGCATTGTTGATGAACCTTATTTTGATTGTTTCATGTCAGGGGCTTATTATAGGTCTTGTGTGCCAATTCATAGGTTTTTACCTTATGCATAAGTTGTTCATTTGATCTCATACTTTCATGTTTGCACATTGTGTTTTCATATGTGGTGTTTGCTTGCATCCTTTGATGTTGTTGTTTGCATTCGCTTGTGATGTTTTTGTTTTAACTTGTGAGCTTTCTTCTCCTCATCCTCCATTCTGTCCCATGACTTTGGAATACTACTTAAGGTTGCTTGGTTCCTTCTGAGGAGGAACCTGAAGCTTACCTAAAGTAATGAATCCATGAGGACTTTTTCTCATTGTTTTTATTACTTGTGTTTTATGCATCTTCTTCTCCTCTTCTCTTGCATTTATTCATACTATGGCTTGAGGTTGAGATGAGCTTGTGGAGGCTCCATCCCCACACATATTTCTCCTCCCTCACTTGCATTGCATCCTTGCCTTCCATATTTGCATTTCATGTTTGCATTCTTGTGCATGTTTCCTTCTTCTTCCTTTGTCTGTTTCTTCCCTTAGGATTTCCATTCCATCTTGTTTAAGTTGGAGTGTGATAGACATTAGGGTTCCAACCATGCATGATAACATTAGGTAGAGATTTCCCTTTTGTAATCCCGACTTTAGGTGCACCTTGCATGACAACTTTTAGGATTTGGTCTAGTCCCCCTTAGTTGGTCTCTTTCTCTTCTCATCTTCAAACAACTTCAATCCATTTAATAAAGGATGACAATTGTTGCACGCTACGAGCCTTAAGCCATTTGGAAAATGATGATTGGGTGGTTGCCTCTCAATTATCTAGAATGTTAGTGTATGTCCTTCGGACGATATACGAAGCATTCGCTCCTAGATCACAGTCTTTAGTGCAACATGAGTTACAAACCAAATTCAAAACATTTCTTCCTTAAAAAACACAAAAACACTTCAAACCTTTTTATCCTTCAGGATCTTAATCAGGAAAGCCTTTTTCATAAACAAGAGTGTTGTTAACTTTCAGTCCTATCGCAAACGGTAACGCCTAAGTCTCCAATGGTCGAGCTGCATACACTAACTGCTAGAACTGTCTGTTAACCCTACTCGGGTAAAACTTTTGAACAACCTGTGTTTTCATAAGCCCAAACTACGTTTGCTTTGATCTTTCATACTAGATGAAAGTACGTAGGCATAAGACGCGATGTCTTAGCGAACAACCTTCCCCCTTTTTTAGCCGTAGTTAGGTGAACTACGTTGACTCTGACTTTCCCATTGCACGAGGGAGTACGTAGGCACAGAGTGGCGATGCTCTGCCGAGTCAGTTTCTCTTTTCTTTTTCTTTTATCCATAAGCCTTTACTGTAGATAGTTTACACACCCTTTTAGCTAGACAACACATGCGTGGATCCCATCGAGTACGATGGACGTGAGGGGTGCTCATACCTTCCCCTCGCGTAACCGACTCCCGAACCTAGGACTTGGTTGCGATGACCTCGTCTTTTCCTGTTTTCGTCAGGTTTTTTTCCGATCGTTTCCTTTCCCTTCTTTGGGATAAATAACGATAGGTGGCGACTCTGTTAGTTATTGTCGGCCTCCTTTTTTCGCGGTAGCGACACCCATCCTTTAAAAGGCCATGGTTTTACTATGGAGTGTAATTCACTCGGAGGTATGTGTTGTATGCCAGCATGGATCTAACACTCTTTGCAACCCCTGGCAAACTCTATGCAATCTTTCAACATAGTAGGCCAATACAATCCTTGTCGAAACAATAACCACTTCATTTTGTGGCCAACTTAGTGTGCTCTACAGGCCCCACTATGAACTGTCGAAAGTGCCAAATATGCCTCTGTTTCACTAAGGCATTTCAACAAGACTCCCTCAGGCGTATTTTTTAGCAATTCATTACCCATGAGCATGTAACTTAATGCTTGATACTTGATCCTTCGATCTGTCGAACCTGTTGGATTTTGTAGGTACTCGACTATAGGCTTTCTCCAATCTCTATCTGTTAGACCATCTATGGCGAAAATTTCAAAATTTTCGCCATCTAGGCACCCAAGCTTAGTTGTCTCTAAATCTGATGGGCACAATCCAACTGTCAGTATTTTCCCTCTTGCCTCAATTACTTCTTGAAGGTTTTCCTTTGACACTCTATATCTTGAGGCAATCTGCGCTAAATCATTAGCGACCTGATTTTCCACTCTGGGTATGTGTTGGATAGCCACAACCTCAAATTTCTTCAATAGTTTATTTGTCACCACAAAGTATACAATGAGATTTTCTTTAACACATTTATATTCCTTTGTGATTTGTTTTATAACCAACTCTGAGTCTCCCATTATTTCGACTCTAGTTGCCCCTAATTCTAACAAAATTTCGAGGCTAGCAATCAATGCCTCGTATTCAGCCTCATTGTTAGAACACGGTCCTTCGACCCTGAATTTAAATGTTGTTGGAATTTTTTCAGGAGAAATAATGAATATACTTACCCCTGTTCCATTTCTATGGCTTGATCCATCAAAGTATAACTTCCAAGATTTTAACTCAACATAATTTAAATCAGTTTCGTTTATAGAGTGGTTGACTATGAAGTAAGCCACTATTTGCCCTTTCACAGCCTTTAAAGGTTGATACGTTAAAGAATATTCAGTTAAAGCTAAAGCCCACTTGCCAATTCAACTATGCAAAATAAATTTATATAACATATGTTTTATAACATCAAAGTGAGATGATACATACACATCAACAGGATTTATATATTGCTTTAATTTGGTACAAGAAAAATACAAGCATAAACACAACTTTTCAATCATGTTATACCTAGTTTCTGCATCATTCAGAACTCTACTAAGATAATAAATAGCTCTTTTGACTCCATTTTCATCTTCTTGAGCCAACATGCTCCCTAAAGTTCTGTCAAATGCAGCTATATATAATCTCATACTTCTATTTCTACAAGGCGGTGACAAGATTGGTGGGTGACTTAGGTACTCCTTGATCTTGTCGAAGGCTCCTTGTTGTAATTTCCCCCACTCAAAACTATCTTTGTTGAAATGAAACAATGGTGAAAAAGCTTGTGTCTTGCCATTCAGGTTAGAGATGAACCTTCTTAAGAAGTTGATTTTTCCCAATAATAACTGCAACTCCTTTTTGGTTGATGGCGCTTTTGCTTCCATGATGGCCTTGGTCTTATTTTGATTGATCTCAATCCTTTTCTTGTGGACCACAAAGCCTAGAAAGTCTCCTGCCTGTACACAAAAAGCACATTTAAGGGGATTCATTTTTAGACCAAACTTTCTCATTCTTAAGAATGAGCGTCGAAGATGTTCAATGTGGTCTTTTCCAGAAATAGATTTTATAACAATATCATCAATGTAAACTTGCATGAAAGTGTCTATAAAATCATGGAAAATAGAATTCATTGCTCTTTGGCAAGTGGCACCAGTATTCTTAAGACCAAAAGGCGTCACTACCCATTCATATGTGCCTAAAGCCCCGGGACATCTAAAAGCAGTTTTTGGAACATCTTCCTCAGCAATGAATATTTGGTTATAACCAAAATACCCATCCAACATGCTAAGATATTCATGTCCTGCTGCAGAATCTACTAACGTTTCTGCTACTGGCATGGAATATGCGTCCTTAGGAGTTGCAGCATTTAAATCTCGAAAATCTATGCAATCTCTTAAAGAACCATTCTTTTTAATAACATGTACTATATTAGCCAACCATTCGACATACCTTGTTGTACGAATGAATTTGCAACGAAGCAGTCTTTCGACCTCCTCTTTAATCTTTGACAGTATTTCTGGTGCAAACCGTCTTGGACCTTGTTTGACCGGTCTTCTTCTAGGTGTCATAGGTAACTTATGTTTGACTAACTCCCTGCTTAAACCAGGCATCTCGTCATAGTCCCAGGCGAAACAGTCTTTAAACTCCTTGTCGCATTGCTGCAAATAGGGGCCGGTAAAGACAGAAGAGTCGCCACTTTTAGTTATTTATCCCAAAGAGAGGGAAAGGAAACGATCAGAAAAAACCTACAAAAACGGGAAAAGACAGGTTATCGCAACCAAATCTCGGGTTCGGGAGTCGGTTACGCAAAGGGAAGGTATGAGCACCCCTCACGTCCGTTGTACTCAACGGGATCCACGCTTATTATCTATCTAAAGGTGTTAATCTATCTAAGCTACAAGCCACATGGACAAAAGAAAAGAAAAGAGACTCGATAGAGCATCGCCGCTCTATGTCTACGTACTCCCTCGTGCAATGGGAAAGTCAGAGTCAACGTAGTTCGGAAAACTACGGGTGAAGGTGGGGAAGGTTTCTCACCAATATATCGACATCTTGTGTCTACATATCCTCATATGGTATGAGAAATCAGAGCAAACATAGTTCGGGCTAACACGACCATAAGTTGGTTCAAGTGTTTTAACCGAGTAGGGTTAAACCTTCATTCTAGCAGTTAGGTGTATTATTGCTCGACCATTGGAGACTTAGGCGTTACCTGTTTACGGTAGAACCAAGAGTTAACAACACTCTATTTAAAAACGATTTTCCATTAATCCCGAGGGATAAAAGGTTTGATGTTTGTTTTTGAATCTTTTATGAAGAAGAAGTGAATTGAATTGTATTTGTAATTTATATTGCACTAAAGACTATGACTTAGGAGCAAATGCGTCGCATATCGCCCAAAGAGCATACGCTAAACACTCTAGACAATTGAGAGGAGTGCCCCCAATCATCATTTCCCCAATTCTTTAGGCTCGTAGCGTACAACACTCATTATCCTTTATTACATGTTTTGAAGAAGTTTTGAGATGAGAAGAGAGAAGACACAACTAAGGGGAAACTAACTCAACTCTAATGTTATCATGCAAGGTGCTCCTATGATTGAGATTGAAAAGGGAAAAGACTATCCTAATGTTATCATGCTTGGATTGAACACTTAATGTCTCTCCTACTCCCGAGGGACTAGGAATCCTAAGGGATCATGGCAAAGAAAACCAAGTAAACACAAGATAAATCAATCACAAATGAAAAGGAAGAAAGGGATGCAAACATGAAATGCAACACAATAAAAAGAGGGAGGAAAAAGGTGTGGGGAAGCAGCCACCGTAAGCACATCCCAACCTCTTGAAAACAAACAAAGAGATGCAAAACAAAATAGGAATGAAAGCAAAAGAACCTAAACAAGTCCAAGCAAAAGTGAGATGAAATGAGAGAAGTTATAACTCCTACAACCATTCAAACATCAACCACCAACCTCAAAAGGTAAACAAATAAGAAAGAGAGGAAGGCATGATCAAGATGAGGATGGGAGAATAGGCTTGGACAATAAGCAACATAAGAAGAATCTCAACTAAATGCATCAAATTGATCATGCAAAAAGAAAGCACAAACAAGTTCTCAAAGTGGCATCTCATTCAAGGCAAACTCAAAGTACAAACAAAGAGTACCAAATCACCTTGAATGAGTTCCAAAGTCCAAGGGACAGAAGTGATACCAAGAGAATAAGGTTCACAAACCAAAGAAAAAACAAAGCCAAGACAAATTACAAAGTAGGGCAAGGTAAAGAACCAAAGTTCAAAACACTTTCAACATTCAAATGCAAATGGAAAGCCCTAATTAAAAGTAACTTGTAACACAAACCAAATAAATGTATGACCTATAAAGTTGAAACCAGCACCCTAAACATGTCAAGAATGTGAATCAAGAAGCATAGGATTCAAATGGGATCCACAAAGGTCATCTCCCAAAGGAACTAGGTCAACTAGTTTGTATGAACCTCAACTAGGGTGACTTGACTTGCAAGGTTCACCAAAAATAGAAGAATTATTCAATAAATCTCAAATAAAATGCACAAAGCACCTAAACAAGTTGACAACCAGAGGCCAAAACATCCAAACCAAATTCCAATCAAGGTATCACCAAATGGTTTGATCAACTAGGGTGATCCACCTTGTGGAATATAAATCGAGGGTCAAACAAAAGCTACACAAAGTCAAACAAAAATAGGTCAAACCTTGACCAAAATCAGCCTCAAAGGTACCTCAATCCATCAACAAAATGGAGAAGAAACCTCACTCATTGGTGATTGCAAATGGTCCACAAAACAAGCATGAACAAAGAAGAACCATATTAAAAACACTTCCAATCACAAAATTCAAATTAAATTGAAAAATAAAAGAAAACCAAAATTAAAAATTATGAAAAATTAATTAAGACTTTATCCATGAGTTTTGATCATCGTGAAGTAACTAGATTCATCTGGACAATTATGCAAATGAAGTCGAAGTATCATTTCCCCAGAGAAAGTTTTGAAGCAAGATTATATCCATCCCGATGATGTTTCGATCTGTGAAGATTTGGATGATTATCCTCGTTTGAGATGGTTATTTCATCTATGTTTCCTTCTTCTCGCTGTTTTATCAGCATAATCATAACATATAGATACATGGCATCTGTGTATTTTGCATTTGTGTGTTCGTTTTGTTTGTTCACTTTGACCACGTTTATCCCCGAGTGACTGGGTTTGTCTTATCCTTCCAAATAGAGTCGTCAGCCCTAGGCAGAAAAAGCACAACATTTCTAAATCCCCGCCGAGTTCGACTCTCATGGAAGACAATTATTTTAGTTTGCTTTTCCATTCTTGGATAAAGGTAAACCCCAACTAAGTTCACTCCTCACTGGATTGAGTCTTGCTTGACCGTTTCTCTTTAGTTACTCCCTGAATTGAACTTTGGTCCTAGACAATCACATGTTAGATATCTCTAGGCCGTTGAACCTAGATTTAACGTGCATTTATTTTGCACTTTGAATCCCTAGGAAGAATCTGTTTGAAGATCACCGTGGAAAGCAAGATACTTTTCCGGCAGTGTTACAAAGTTCTCTCAGCAATTTATACCCAGACGCCAAGAGGCAGCTCTTTATTTAAGCAACTCATTTTGTTCTCAAGATTTCTATTCGGATGACAAATGACAGTCTCCTCAAGACAATTTATCTATCCTCAGTGGGTTTTATCAAAATTATCAACTCATCCTTCATCAAATGGCATCTCTTCGAAATCCGTTAGGGAAGTTTGTTGAAGACTCCACAGGTGTTTCTCTTTATTTGAGAATTAATGTTACAAAGATTTCAATACATTTACAAATCACAACAAGAGTGCTCCTCAGGGATGTATTCCCTAGTGAGTTTGTTAAACAAAGCTAATTCCATCAAATGGCGTCTCTCCGAGAAGTTTGGTGAAGATTATTGCAATACATTAAATCAACCGACCTGCATCTCCTATGAAGATCCCCGATGATATTTCCTAATTTCCAGCAAATTTTGGATTCCCTCGGAAGTCATAAATCTCCAGTAAAACTCCAATCCCATGTGAAGATACTTTCCCGTAAGTATTCATCATTCCAGGAAGAAACCGAGACCCGTTCATGGCATACAACCTTGAAGCGTAGGGAGGTTTATCTTATCCTTTTCAATTGGAACACTTGATCAAAAAAGAAACTAAGACCCGTTCATGGCATACAACCTTGAAGTGTGGGGAGGCTTATTTTACCCTTTTCAAGTAGAATACTTGATTAAAGAAGAAACTGAGACCCGTTCATGGCATACAACCATGAAGCGTGGTAACATTCATATCATGTGCACCTGTGGTAACATTCCCCACATGATCTTTGTCTCGCTTTCCTATCATTTCATATCACGTGCACCTTGTGGCATCTTAGGGCCAAAAATTGTGCATATTTATATTTAAGTCCCTCCTATCTCGCCGAGACAAAGATTTTGATCTCCATATCTCCGGATAGAAGAAACATAAATAGGGGCATCTGTCACAACTTAATTTTTGAACCTAAGATCCCACCTCTTCTTACATCGTCTTGCATAGCATTCTTAGATCAATCATATATGCATGGCTAACCCAAGCTTTGTGTTTTATTTTTGTTCGTTTGCTCACTAATGAATCAGGGTTTACTTCAAAGGGACCTCAAGAATTAGTCAATCAAGTATTGAGTGCATCATCAGCCAAATACACCAGTTTCAAATGAATACTCATTCTCGTGAGTATCTTAAGACATGATCAGCTGATAAGATTCAGAATGTCCCGAAGGTTTCTATTTGGTTTAAACCACATTTTAGGATTTTCTCGAGGTTTATTGATAAGTTTTGGGCCATACTCAAGTTCTACTTTGAGAGTCATATTGTGGTTGGCCTCAAGAAAGGGGCCTTGGACTTCGGTCATCTCTCCTCAAGAATTGTCAAAGCTTTTTTTTTGGGCCATACTTACTCTCTTCTTCGCAAGTCATATACCGTTTGGAAATATTGTGACAAGCAGGCTTTTGTTTCTCCCCTTTAAATAGAGTGCCAAATCTTTGGGTCATTGGTTTTAACAAGGTTGTTTGGTTCTGGGCTACTGCAAGATGTGATATAATTTGCAATTTAGGATCTTCCCAAGGATTTTATATATATTAGCTTCGATGATAATAAAGTGCAGTATTTACAAATTAAGGCTCACATATTGATCTAACCATTATCAAAATTGACCATTGACATCAATATACAAGAAGTGCTTAAGACTCGGAATTCTTTATAAGTTCTACAATTACAGTCTTGCGGTATTTTAATGAGAAATCTGATTACGAAATCAAATTGGTATATACTCTATTCCCAACCATTCAATTCATGACGTTCATAGACTTCGCTAATGCGCCACACCCAGCCTTAACCATGTATAGCCACCATTTCGTCTCTTTTTGTTTTGATGATTGTCGCTTGCGCGAAAATAAGGTGCCGGCATGACAGAAGAGTCGCCACCTTTCGTTATTTATCCCTCAGAGCGGGAAAGGAAACGATCGGAGAAACCTGACGAAAAAGGGTAAGACAAGGTCATCGCAACCATTGTCTGGGTTCGGGAGTCGGTTACGCAAGGGGAAGGTATTAGCACCCCTCACGTCCGTCGTACTCGACGGGATCCTCGCTTGTTTGTTTACTTGGACGGGTTGGTTATAATCTATCTACCTATCAAGGCTGGCTGAAAAAGAAAAGAAAAACGACTCGACAAAGCGTCGCGCTTTATGCCTACGTATCCTCATCAGAGAATGAGAAATCAGAGTCAACGTAGTTCGGCTAACTACGGGTGAAGATGGGGAAGGTTGCTCGCTAGGATATCGCATCCTATGCCTACGTACTTTCATCCGGTATGAAAGATCAGAGCAAACGTAGTTCGGGAAACTACAGGAGAAAACTCAACTAGGAGGGAGACTATCAAGTCCTATTTGTTATCATGCCATGGATTCATCCTATGGTTGAGGTTTGAACAGGGAGCTCCTAGATGTTGTCATGCATAGGTTTCAACCTAAAAGTCTATCATCAAATCCTCATCAGAGGAAATGAGAGTCCTAAGGGATCATGTCAATGATACACAGAAACAGACAAAAGCATCAGCTTTTAACAGTAAAATGCATGCAATGCAAGTGAGGGAGGAAATGTGTGTGGGGTTTCAGCCTCCACAAGCTCATCTCAACCTCAAGCCAGTCATGAAATAACAGTAATCATACTGAAAATAAACAACATGCTATCAAGCAATAACCAGATAAAGGAAATGAAGTGCCATCAGGCAAACAAACACACTTGAGAAAGAATCATCTATTCTCTAATCCTAACCCTAACACAGAATCTAATCAAATCTAAGCAAAGCTCTCAAGCACAACCCTAAACAGGAGAAATCATTCCCAGCCTTCAAGCTTCAGAATAAGCTTACCAAAGACAGGGAGCTAAGCAATCAGACTCATAGTGTCTTCCTCAGGAAAGCACTAAGAGGTGGATACTCAGGAGTCATACCCTATGTGGCTCAACCACTGTGATCAGTTTACATTCCTCCTCAGGAGAAATTAAACTCACAAGCAGGCTCCAACATCACTGGATATTTAAGAAATCCTATTTAAGCTAGTGGAACTAAGTGAATAGACCCATAGGACCTTCCTCAGGAAAGTACTAGGAGGCTTCCACTTAGGAGTTGTATCCCATGTGGCTCAACAACATGTGATCAGTTTACATTCCTCCTCAGGAGAAATTAAACTCACAAGTTGGCTCCTACATCATTGGATACTTAAGAAATCCTAGATCAACTAGTGGAACTAAGTGAATAGACCCATAGGACCTTCCTCAGGAAAGTACTAGGAGGCTTCCACTTAGGAACTGTACCCCATGTGGCTCAACAACATGTGATCAGTTTACATTCCTCCTCAGGAGAAATTAAACTCACAAGTTGGCTCCAACATCATTGGATACTTAAGAAAGAGGTGAGAAGGAAGGATGAAAGTCATTCATAGTGCCTTCCTCAGGAAAGTACCATGAACTTCCTTCAAACTTCAGGCTCTCAAACCTTACAGACAGGAGATGAGACAAGCTCTGGGTCTCTGCATCTTGATCTACAAGCTTCCCTTCATGATGCTCTCCATCAATATCCTCAAGGCAACACAAGCCCCTCAGCAAATTCCTCAGAATGAACCCCACAAATGAACAGATAACCCACTGAACAAACCAAATCATCAGGCAATCTTCAGATAATACCTAAAAATATTAAACTAATGGGGAAAAATCTAACAAATATTCATAAGGGTCCTCAACACCTACTCATAATATCTACAAAGGTCTCTACCTAAAAATCAAGATAAAACTCAATCAAAGAAAATGATTCATCACCTATGCACAATTCTAAACCCTAATTAGACTATCCTAAGTCAACCCTAATTAAACTAATCAAGATCAATTCTAAAAAATCTAGAAAAAATCCTATGGGGAAGTATGGCTCATCATCTAATTGCACCAAAAAGAATGGGTAAAAAAGATTAATGGAAAGTACTAAAACAATTCCTACAAAATCAAATATCAAAATGAAACAATTAAAAAGCTATTTAATTGGAAAATCTACTAAAAATATTAAACCTAAAAATAAAATCTCAATTTTATTTTTATAATTTTCTATACATTTTAATCTAATCATAGGAAAAAAGAAGAAATTAAAAATCATTTTTTTATCTATTTTTAATGCATTTTACAAAACAGAGAAAAACATTAAAAGAAATAAAAGAAATTAAATGAATTAAAGGGGTGGGGGGTCAGAATAGCAAACCAAACTAGTTCAATTAACTGGGCCAAACAAAAAGGGGGGGGGCGAATAGCATTGCAAGCCCAGAACCGGTCTTTAATGAAACGGCCGCGTTTCATATATTTCAAATCTTCCCTCCAATCTTCAGACACACGCACAGCCCTTGGATTGGAATAAAATGTCAAACCCTGGACTTGATCCAACGGCCACGAACCCTTCTTCTTCCTTGGACCAAACCCTAACCTGCAACCCTTCCCCCATGGCCGAAACTTCTAGCTCTTCTAACTCCCTCCACACGCCATGGTTGGACTCGATTTAAAAATGAAAGTTGCTCTAAATCTCAAGGGGAACACAACCCTACGTACAGTTTTCACCAATTTGCCCTAGATTGTTCTAACAGAATGCGACAAGATCGTGGCACAACCATATTCACCTGACATCAACCTTCATCAAACTTCAATTTAATGGTCAACAGATGCACTACACGCTATCCTGATGATTCTAAACCAATTCATGCTGATTAGAACTCAATAAACAGCCAGCTATGGAAGATCAAAGATTCATGGTTCTGGTGTGAAACCTCACCAATCTTGCTCTAATTCAAGGGAAAGAATCCTCTACCCTAACACATTATCTCTATGCCTAAAGAACCAACTAAAACAGCATAATTTAGGAGGTATGGGGTGAAGAAAAACCTGTCAAGAAGTTAATGGTGAGATGATGTTGAGCACGATTCAAGCCTTGGAATTCACTCACAATGGTCCTTCAATGGAGGTATGCCTTCTGTTTGCACTTGTATGGAAGGAGGTGGCTTGTAGTGGAAGAAAACTTGGATTGCTTCAACTTGAAGAAATGGCTTCAATGGCTATCTCTCCTTCTCTCTCCTCTGACTTGGCTCCACTTTCACCAACCTCTAACACTCCTTGATGCATTCTTTATATAACAATTGATGGATGTTTCTAGAATCATCTAGAATGTGATGGAAGTTTCTTTAAAATCTCATGTTATGCCATATTGGTTATCTCATGATATATCACCTCTAACCAACTTACACCTTCTAAAATCTCACCACATGATAATATGGAATGGTAAGGAAGCTCACATGCCTTGTAATTGCCTTATGTTAAGTTTTCCAACATTGCCTTCTTTTTCAAGTAATAAATTTCCAAAGGAACCTCCTTTTTTAAGCCTCAAATGAAAAATCTACTTAAACCAATCTTCTCAAAATGGTTTTTCCAATCAAAATGATATATTGGATGACCTATTTTGGATTTGTGGATCTTCCAAAACACTTTTCAATTTCAACTTTTCAAAGTTATAAGTCATTTTTAGTTCATTTTTGACCAATCATGGAATCTTGTGCTATGAGCTTTTTCAACAATTTGTGACCTTCTTTCTAGACTTAAAATCACATTTTGAGCAACTTTCATGTTTTGAGTTTTTCCATTTGAGGCTTGGAAATAGGAGTTTTAGGCATTGGTTAAAATGACCTATAACTGACAAATGACCAAAATACCCCTGTCTTGTTCAAACCATAAGTTGAGTTCCACAAATCTAATCAAGGACTTCTACCACTCAAATTAAAGCTAAGAAGATCCTCTTCAACATTCATGTTGACCAAGAAACCATAGGAATCAACCTACTAGGGCAAAAGTTATCTGCAAGTTGGGTGACTTTCAAGGACCCAGATTCACACACATCTGCTGACCTGTAATTTGTCAAAACCATAACTTGAGCTCTGTAACTCCTATCAAGGACTTCCACCACTCAAATTAAAGCTTAGAACAAGCTCTACAACATTCATGTTGTGGGGAAAATGAGATATCAAACACATCTAATGCTAAAACTGCCTGGAAGATAGGGATCAAATTAGGGTTTTTCACTGACAATCCTCAGAAACCCTAACTCAAAACTTCTCAAACTCCTCAATCATGAGGAGTTGGTCTAGGAATCACCTTTACAACATCTCTATGCATCATTCCATGATCTCATGGCCCTTGGATTAAGTCTCAACCTTCTCCAAATCTTTAGCTGATCTAGGGTTGAGCCAGTCAAAACCCTAATTCTACCATTCATGGTTGAATCTTCTGAATTCTTGCATAATGACTTCTCTGGGCTTCATGAAGGCTATCAAGGCATCTCATAAGCCTTCTCAAGACATCAAGTTCATTCTCAAAGTCTCAGAATCATCTGAGGAGCACCCACAACTCTCAAGTTAGGAGGCACACAACCCTGGTTTCAACCAATTCCTCTGAGGATCTCTTGAACTTTCTGATGAAGGTATCAACTTTCAAATACTCCATGAATGAATAAATGTTGGTCAAATTTTGGGGTGCAACAGCTGCCCCTATTCAAACGGCTTGGACCTGACTGGGTGAGAAGCGAACGGCTCTCAACCAATCAAGGTACGAGACGGTTGAATATCGGTAAACCCGAAAATTTGCCAACTGCACGAGCGCACGGTACTCTGCGGGGAACAAATCTTTGAACACTGCAACACTAGCTGCTCAACAACTAGCTGGAGAGATACTGATCTGACATTGCTGCCAGAAACAAACATCATTCTGAGAGACACTCAACATTGCCGTCGTACCAACATCATCTCTGCTGGGGATTCAAGGAATCTGACATTGCCGTCCAACAAACATCCAACCTCGCTGCCTGAAACAAACATAATCTGACCTGGGGTTCACCCCTGGTGAATGGAACAAAAAAAAGATACACTTGCGTACCCGAAGCTACTCCGCTGGGAATGAGAGACTTAACCGAGCACACTCTGATCTGGGGTTCACCCTCAGAACCATAACGAACATCGGAATACTGCTGCACACCGCCTGCCGTAGAACTTCAACATTAAAGATATATGAAACCCTGGCCCCTGGCCACTTCCAGCTTCAGCTAGAAAAGATCTTCAAGTACTTATGAAGATAGATGAAACCCTGGCCCCTGGCCACTTCCAGCTTCAGCTAGCAAAGATCTTCAAGTACTTCTGAAGATAAGCATCCTTGGCCTCCAAGGATGGCAACTCTGCAGGAGGTATCCTTCGACTTCAGTCTGAAGAAAGTGATCCTTGGCCCTCAAGGATACATGCATCTGCCTTCAGGCAACTCCACCTCTGCTATAGAGCATCCGAGACTTCAGTCAGGGATATACTTCGGCCTTCAGTCCGAAAGATGAATCCTAGGTCATTCATGACCTTGGGGATAACCTTGCCCTTAGGCACCTTCGCTTCAGCTTAGGAAATCTGTGACTTCAGTCAAAGAAATGGTATCCTGAGCCATTCATGACTCCACGGGGATTCAAACACTTTGCCTACAGGCAAAACTCCGCTTCAGCTGGAGAAACATCTTCGACTTCAATCAGAAGACGTATCATTCACTTGATCGCGCTCAATCATCACCTCAGGACAACTGACTTGGTCTTCAGACTCACACGAATCACTCTGTTGCATCTACAACCCTGGAACCTTGTCTTCAGCTACCTGTTGATTCTTCAACACGGAAATCTGGACTCACCGGAACCTTCTGACATCGCCTTCTGGCGCTTACGAAATCCATCTTCAGATTAGACATCGTTGTTGGAGCAGACATATCATGCTGCTGAGGACTTCAAGAATCAACCTTGAACAAACAGATCCGTCGGGTACCTTCAAGAATCGTCCTGAATCGGTAACCTTTCTGGAGCAAACATTCTGTTGGGAATTCCAGGAATCTTCCTGGGCAACTCCTGCTGGAGACGCTATTGGGGAGCTCAAGTATCATACTAGGCGAACAACTCGGGAAGCTGTACTGAGGTCTTAAGAATTGTCTTAAGCAAATGGCCCTGCTGAGGGATTTGAGAATCATCTCGAACTGAAGACTTCGCTGGGGATCTCAAAAATCATCTTGAGCGAGCGACTGCGGGGATCACACCGGGGTCTCTAGAATCATCTAAGAAAACAACCTTGCTGGGGAGAACATCAAGAATCGTCCTGAGCAACCGGTCTTTCGGTAGTACACCTGTACAATAAGGATGATAATGACCTAGACCACGCTTATGATGCATATGCTTCTGCGCTATGCCCCACACGGTGGGAATGATATGTATTTATGCTAAATGCCATGCAATCATGCACAATGCTATGCAGTGTTGAATGCTATGCAGTCATGCACAATGATACGATCCCGTCAGCAAAATAAATGCCGAGGGGGGAATCCTCCTGTCAAGGAGAAAGAACCACTCAGGTAGAGGAATCATCCTGCTGAGGAGAATGTGAACACGCCAATATCAATTAGGCTCTGTCTGGGGAATCAATCTTCCGCGAACTGCTGCAGGGGAACAACTTCAGCTGACTGCTGCAGGGGATGAAGCTCTAAGAGAACTTGGATCTGCTGATACCAATCGCGAGAATAAACTGTGCGGCCGTCTCGGCTACTCTTCTGGGGATGACTACTCTGTGGGGAGCCAACTTCAGCTGCTCAACACTCCACCGGGGAAAAAACCAATCATGATCTGATCAACTTCCAAGGACTCGGCTCTCTTGGGCATCTGCAAACCCGGCTGAGGAAGGAGAAATCATTCTGCTTCGCTGGAAAGAGTGCGACTCTGGGGAAATGCAGCATCAGCTGCCCCACGCTCTGCTGGGGAGAATTGATCATGATCAACTTCCAAGGATTCTGCTTTTCTGCGGACTCAGCCGGGGAGAGAAATCATTCTACTTCACGGAAGAGTACGACTCTGATGGGGAATTTCAATTCTGCTGGGGAAGAAAGAATCATCTGACTTCGGGGGAGAGTACAACTCTACCGGGGAATACAACATCAGCTGTTCCAACACTCTACTGGGGAAGAAGGAATCGTCCGTCTTCAGGAGAGAGCCTGATTCTGGTGAGGAATCTCAATTCCACTGGAGACTTCAGTCTGGCACTATCAGTTACTGCATACTTCGGCATACGATTAGCTTCCTGCGAAACCTGCACTTGTGACCCGGTGCGGGGGAACAATCCTGCTTCAGCGACTTTACTGGGGGAAACACGAGCTTCGGCACCCGAACACTTCTTCGAAATCTGCACTTGTGACCCGGTGCTGGGGAGACACGACATCATTCTTCGGTGCTTGACTCAGCTGATGAGGTGACCTTCCTTCAGGAGGCGCCTGCTTAGGGAAGAGAATCACCTCTACCTGGGGAAGACATATCAATGCTCACTATCTGATTCTGATTCCGCGGAGGAGAGATCACTGAACTCTGCTGAAGAAGGAGGACTCATCCTGCTTCGGGGATACGCACGACACATCTTCTGACGGGTGCTATACCTGCAACGACACAAACAAACAGACAAGATACCCTCCTCAAAGGGGCCTATCAGGGTTATTATCTCGTGACAATGTTCAGTTAGTTAATTGTTTCAACAATCAATGGGCTTAAGCCCGCAAGTTTATGTATGCGCATTTTATCAAAAACACATCGGCGTTCTCATTCGTAAACAAAACAGATAAATGCTAAACAGACAAGTAGAATTGCCGAATAATGTGCATTTTATTGATGGTGAACCCCTGAATGGGCAAAAATGTTTTACAACAGAGGCAAGCTCCTGGAATGAGGAAGCCGCGCAAAAAAGAAAACATAAATATACATCAGTATATACAAATGTCGGCAATCGAGGTGTAGACGAACACCATGAGTTGATCCCTCTATGACCCACTCGACTTCGATACTTCTCCGATGCTTCAGCTTTGGAAGAGATTGATTCAGATAAACGGCCCTCTGGTCTTCCGAACCACTAAACAATGAAAGTCCATACGCGGAACGCAGTCATTTGCTTATTTAAATCCCTAACTTTTGCGTGAACCGCCCTTCACGGGTTTTCAGTTCACCGGGATACCCTTTTTTGCCGAAGCCGCCCAGTGTAGGTTTTCGACTTCGCGGGTGTACATTTTTCAATATATCCCTAATTTTTGCCCGAACCTTTTATTCTGTTTTTGGTTCGCCGGGATGCCCCTTTTTTGCCTGGACTCTCTTTTTTTTGTCCAGCGGGTCGCTTTCAAGCAAAGTATTTTTTAACTGCGTCCGCGTTCACCGGGGATGCAAAATCTTCACCATCCATCGTGGATAACAACAAAGCTCCTCCTGAGAAGACCTTGCTGACGACATACGGCCCTTCGTAATTCGGAGTCCACTTGCCCCGGTGATCGGAGTGTGGCGGAAGAATCTTCTTCAGGACGAGATCACCCGTCTGAAAGCTTCGAGGACGCACCTTCTTATCATAAGCTTTCTTCATTCGGCTTTGGTACAGGCGACCAAATGCAATCGATGCTAACCTCTTCTCGTCCATCAGGCTGAGCTGGTTCAGGCGATTCGTCACCCATTCTGCCTCATCAAGTTTCACATCAACCAAAACTCGCAAAGAGGGAATCTCCACTTCCAGCGGTAGGACAGCTTCCATACCGTACACCAAGGAGAAAGGAGTTGCCCCGGTCGACGTACGCACCGTCGTACGATAACCGTGCAAGGCAAACGGCAGCATCTCGTGCCAATCTTTATACGTCACAACCATCTTCTGAACAATCTTCTTGATGTTCTTGTTGGCCGCCTCAACGGCGTCATTCATCTTCGGCCGATAAGGAGATGAGTTGTGGTGTTCAATCTTGAAGCTCTGGCACAGCTCCTTCATCATCTTGTTATTCAAATTCGAACCATTATCAGTAATGATCCGCTCGGGAATTCCATAGCGACAGATGATGTCCCTCTTAATGAATTTAGCAACCACCTGCTTGGTCACATTAGCGTACGAGGCTGCCTCCACCCACTTGGTGAAGTAGTCGATAACTACCAGAATAAAACGATGACCATTGGATGCGGTGGGCTCGATCTTGCCTATCATGTCAATGCCCCACATGGAGAACGGCCAAGGGGAGGACATGACATTCAAGGGGCACGGCGGCACATGAACTCTATCAGCATAAATCTGGCATTTATGACATTTCTTCGCGAATCTGAAGCAATCCGACTCCATAGTCAACCAGTAATATCCTGCTCTCAGGATCTTCCTCGTCATGGCATGCCCGCCGGCGTGCGTACCAAATGTGCCCTCATGGACTTCCTCCATGAGCATACTGGCCTCTTTCTCATCTACACATCTGAGTAGCACGAGATCGTGGTTTCTTCTATACAGCACTCCATCAGGGTTGAGGTAAAAGTTTCCAGATAGCCTCCTCAGAGTCTTCTTATCCCGGGTTGACGCACCCGCAGGATACTCCTTAGTCATAAGGAAGGTCTGGATGTCGTGGAACCATGGCTTGCCGTCAGTGGCATCCTCGATTGCGAACACATATGCTGGTCTGTCAAGACGCGAAAGGACAATGCTTGGAGCCTCATTCCAAAGATTGACCTTATACATTGAAGCCAACGTGGCTAAAGCATCAGCCATTTGATTTTCAGCCCGGGGTACATGATGCAGTTCTACTCGGTCGAAGAACGGAAGCAGCCTTCTGGCATAATTCATGTACGGCACTAGATTCGGTTGACGAGTTTCCCACTCCCCTTTGATCTGATTGATCACAAGCGCTGAGTCACCGTATATGTCTAGATTCTTGATTCTCAAATCAATTGCCTCTTCTAGACCCATAATACATGCTTCGTACTCGGCTTCGTTGTTGGTAACTGGAAACGTCAGTCTCGCAGTAAACGGGATGTGGGATCCGTGAGGAGTCGTGATGATAGCCCCGATACCACTTCCATAGGAATTAACCGCTCCGTCGAATATCAACTTCCACTGAGACTTCCTATCTGGCCCCTCGTCGGGCAATGGCTCCTCGCAATCCTTTGCTTTGAGAAACATAATGTCCTCGTCAGGGAACTCGAACTTCATCGGCTGATAGTCTTCGATTGGCTGTTCGGCAAGGTAATCAGACAATACGCTCCCTTTGATGGCTTTCTGGGAAACGTACTGAATGTCATATTCTGTTAACACCATTTGCCATCTGGCAATCCTGCCCGAAAGAGCCTGCTTCTCGAAGACATACTTGATCGGATCCATCTTCGAAATCAGCATAGTGGTGTGGTTGAGCATATACTGTCGTAGACGTTTGGCAGCCCAAGCTAATGCACAACACGTCTTCTCCAGCATCGAGTATCGAGATTCACACTCAGTGAACTTTTTACTCAAGTAATAAATGGCATGCTCTTTTCTGCCCGTCTCGTCGTGCTGACCGAGAACACACCCCATGCTATTCTCCAGAACTGTCAAGTACATGATTAATGGCCGTCCAGCCACTGGGGGTATCAAGATCGGAGGTTCTTGAAGATACTGCTTTATCTTATCGAATGCCTTCTGGCAATCTTCATTCCAAGTAATCGCCTGATTTTTCTTTAACAACTTGAACATCGGTTCACAAGTGGCCGTGAGCTGAGAGATAAACCTTGCAATGTAGTTTATTCGGCCCAAGAAACCACGAACTTCTTTTTCTGTTCTCGGCGCTGGCATCTCTTGGATAGCTTTTATCTTTGCAGGATCAACTTCAATACCTCGCTCACTAACGATAAACCCCAATAACTTTCCGGACCGCACTCCGAAAGTGCACTTGTTAGGATTCAGCCTCAGCTTGAACTTCCTAAGCCTTTCAAACAGCTTCAGCAAATTGACCAGATGCTCATCCTCCGTTTGGGACTTTGCAATCATGTCATCAACATAGACCTCGATCTCATGATGAATCATATCATGAAACAAAGTTACCATTGCTCGCTGGTAAGTGGCCCCTGCGTTCTTCAGACCGAAGGGCATTACCTTGTAGCAAAACGTGCCCCAGGGGGTAATAAACGTCGTTTTCTCCATGTCCTCCGGCGCCATCTTAATCTGATTGTAACCGGAGAAGCCATCCATGAACGAAAACACGGAAAACTGGGCTGTATTGTCGACCAACACATCGATATGAGGCAACGGGAAATCATCCTTAGGGCTCGCCCTATTCAAATCCCGATAATCGACGCACATGCGTACCTTACCGTCCTTCTTCGGTACAGGCACTATGTTGGCGACCCACGGAGGGTAGGTGGTAACGGCTAGAAATCCTGCGTCCAACTGCTTCTGGACTTCTTCTTTGATTTTCACAGCCATGTCTGGTCTCGTCCTCCTGAGCTTCTGCTTGACTGGAGGGCAATCTTCACGCAACGGCAAGCGATGAACCACGATATCTGTGTCAAGTCCGGGCATATCCTCATATGACCAAGCAAAGACGTCACTATACTCTCGAAGCATCTCGACCAATCTATGCTTGACATCGTTCTGCAGCGCAGCCCCAACTCTGACATTCCTGATAAGCTCCTCAGAACCCAGATTTATGATCTCAATCTCCTCCTCATGAGGCAGAATAATCTTCTCCTCTTGTCTCAACAAGCGGGCCAACTCTTCCGGAAGGTCTTCGTCTTCATCAATCTCATCCTCGGCTTGATAGATCGGGCAATCAAAGTCGTAGTGAGCCGTAGAGGGTCCAGAGTCGATGTCGTCTGTTACGTGGATCCTGCAATAACAAGGGTTAAGTTTAAAGCAGGAATATGCAGGTTAGCACGAACCTCGTTGCCATTTTGCTGTTTTTCAAAACAAACATAAAATATGAATAACAGAGAACACAATATTTGATTACGAGGAAAACGCCTTTTTATTTATTGACAAAATGTATACACATAATCCAACAAGGCCCTGACAGTAAAACCACTATGCCCCGGGCAGGACATAGGGTTGTACAAAGATTGTAAAAAGCAAATCATTACTCTTCACTTGTCAGCTCGATAATCTCCTTGATGGTCCAGTTGTGAAGGCGCTCGCCTGGTCTGCTCGGTTGAATCCAGGCATCGAGATCACAGTCACTGTCCCCGCTGTCCTCTGACGCTGTGTTGACACTTTCGAATATTACTCCTCCCTTGGTGAATAGGATCGGCCCCTTTCCACGAGATGAGCTACCAGAAGAAGTTGAAGCTTCAGCTTCAGGAGAATATCCCAATCCAAACCTATCCTGTTTGAATGGTATATCCAAGACGTGCCCCCAGCCTGGGGTGGAACCAGCTTCGACAACAGCCCTAGCTTCCTTAAACGAAGAGAGGTTCACCTCTTGCTTCTCTGCAACAACGGGAGCTACCTCCTTCACCTTGACGGTCTCAAACGCCTGGCAAAGAGTCTCATGGATCTCGCCATCCATTTCGACATACTTGAAGGACGACAGGTGGCTTACCATGATGTCCTCCTCTCCGCAAACTGTCACTATGCTGCCCCCAACAGCATATTTAAGCTTCTGATGCAGCGTGGACGTCACGGCACCAGCAGAATGAATCCATGGCCGACCTAAGAGGCAACTATAGGCGGGCATGATGTCCATAATATAGAACACCGCGTTAAACGTCTCTGGACCAACTTGAATCGGCAGGGTCAATTCTCCAAAGACGTGGCGTTTGGTTCCGTCAAAAGCCTTCACGACCAGATCACTGGGCGTGCACAGCAGTCCCCGGGTATCCAACTTCATTAGTGCTTTCTTCGGAAGCACGTTCAGCGAGGAGCCCGTATCTACTAGGACATGTGACATAATCGTGCCTCTGCACTCTATCGAGATGTGCAAGGCATGGTTGTGATCTCTTCCCTTGGGCGTCAGCTCCAAATCTGTAAAACCCAGCCCATTACCAGCGTTGACATGAGCTACCACTTCCTCAAGTTGATTAACCGATATCTCCTGCGGCACGTATGCAGCATTCAATACTTTCAGCAATGCGTTGCGGTGTGCTTCAGAACACAGCAACAGGTTGAGAATTGAGATCTTTGACGGAGTCTGGTGAAGATGATCTACAATCTTGTAGTCACTTTTCCTGATCAGTCGCATGAACTCTTCTGCGTCTTTGACCAACAAGTCTTTTTCTGCCCCCGCAGGAACCTCTTCAACGGCTTTACCTTTGCCTTTGTCAGCAGCATCAGCCCGGACTACCTTCTCTGCTGCGACCTCTGCCGGCGCGAACACTCTACCACTTCTGGTGATACCACTGGCCTCAGCAAGATTCTGCGCAGTCGATCTGGACGGCTCAATCTCTACCTTCTGACCATTATAATACACTTCAGCGCCATAATGCCATGGAACGGCATTGGTACTCTCAAATGGGATTGGTCCAGCCCTGGTGATGGTGATTGTAGGTGGACGAGGTGCAGAAATGGTGATAGGGTGGCGAGGAATGGTGATAGTAGCAACTTCGTCCGCCTGCTTCAGCACGACTTCCCCTGACGCATTGTCAACGCTTCGACTAAACTGCAAAATACCCTCGGTCATCAGACTCTGGATACCTTCGCTCAACTGCTCACACCCATCAGGAAGTGTGGCACATGCCATACAAAATTCTCCACATCCGGGAAAGAAACCTTTCTTCAGCAGCTTAGCTTTAACAAAGCTCAATGGCGTCTTCAAATCCCTGACATCAGTCAGCAGGTCCGAATTCTCTTCAGTAATGACGGCATTCACTCCGCCGCCCCTATGATGAGGCATTGGATTCTTGGTGACGTTGGGCACGCTGTCAGAAAAGTTTATTATCTTGGCGTCAATCATGTCCTGGACTTTGTGCTTAAAAGCTTTGCAATTCTCAACTGTATGGCCAGGTGCCCCAGAATGAAATTCACAAGTAGCATTAGCATCGTACTCGGGTGGTGGTGCCCCTGTCAAGGGAGCTAGCGTCCTCTTCTGAACTAATTGGAGCTGAAGCAGCGTCTGCAGAAGCTGGGCATATGACATAGGGGGAGTTTCCAAATGACGGTTTGCCAGGGGACCCCGATGCTGATATTTCTTATATCCCGGATTATTCTGTTGCTGAGGCTGCTGCTGCGGCTGCGGGGGAGCAGCTGGGATGTTTATGCTAGCGATCTGAGACTGAGGGCCCTTGCCCTTTCTCCTAGCATTAGAGACAGCACTGGCATCGCCCTCTCGGCGTTTGCCAGTATATGGTTTCTTGGTAGCTCCTCCAGCTGAGGATGATTCGCCTTGAATCTTGCCGATCTTTATACCATTTTCAACATGCTCGCCCAAAGTAATGAGGGCCGAGAATGTCCCGGACATGCCACTAACCAACTTCTCATAATAGACTCCGGGAAGAGTAGCCACGAACATCTGTACCAACTCACGCTCAACCATCGGCGGTTGAACCCGAGCAGCCAATTCACGCCACCGCTGGGCGTACTCCTTGAAGCTTTCATTGCTCCGCTGCGAGAGATTCTGAAGCTGAACTCGGTTGGGAGCCAAGTCGCTATTATACTGATAGTGGAGGACAAACGCTTCAGCGAGATCTTTCCACGTTCGCACAGCAGCGGGTTCCAAACCCATATACCATTCAAGCGATGGGCCAGAAAGACTATCCTGAAAGAAGTGCATCAGCAACTTCTCATCATCAGAGTAAGCGGACATCTTTCTGTAATACGATCGGAGATGAACACGGGGACAAGTAGTGCCTCTATACTTCTCAAAGATAGGCACCTTAAACTTGTGAGGTACTTTAAAGTCAGCAATCAGCCCAAGTTTGGACATGTCAACGCCCAATGTGTTCTGATTTTCTATATCTCTCATTTTATCTTCCAGTGCCTTGAACCTGAGTCTAGCTTCAGCAGTTAACTCAGCCTCTACACCCCTCTGAGAGAAAATGTCGTCCTGATGGTCCTCCAACCACGGTTGAGGCACCACCATATTTCCTGCGCCAACATTGCCGTTGATCGGCCCCACGGTAACATTGGCTCCCAAACCACCATTGACGGCGCCCGCCGCATTAAGTCCGAGATTATTCATAAGATTGCCGTTAGCACTACCGTTGCCCCCGGCAGCAGGAACAACGTTCTGAGGAGTATCACCTTGAGGAGGAGGAGTGGGTACGGCCCCGCCGTGAAGTATTCCATTGCTGTCAACCCTGGAGATGAGAGGTTGAACCAAAGTACGCAGCTGATCCTGCCCATTTGCAACTACTTGCATCAACTCCATAAAACGATCCATCCTTTCACGAAGCTCCTGAACATCTGATTGAACCTGTTCCATGATTCTCGTTTGATTGGCGCGAGTCGAGTAACGGTGGATGAATCTTTGATCAATCCTGAAAGCAGCTCGGAACCTGAGTACCTGAAAAACCTGTCAAGATCAAAGGTTAGGAAAGGCAACAGAATGTATGTCATGCAAGAATGCTTCATGCAAATGCATGCGTGTGTCTGTGTGCTTGAGAGATTTCCCCCCGATCCTGGCGCCTGCTGATACTAATAAGGAGAAGAATCTAGGCCCAATCATGGAGACAGCAACCTCACAGACACACGCTAATGGAATGATTATGCAAGCTAATGCAAAATGCAGGCATGCAACAATATATCCGGGTGGCTGCTGTGGAGATTCGATGTCAACAGTCACTGATGAGAAGGAAACCCCGGTGTAAAACCCCTGATCTGATCTGTTGTGAATAACCATCTGGTAGGATCGAGATCAAGATTCTGCTCTGACAAGAACGAAGGCCTGATAATGAAAACCCTGGATGCAAGATCAAGGGATATCTGTTGGAGAAGTCTTCAGACCCCAAATCACAAATCTGCCCTCTCAAGAACAAATACACGGCTACTGATGAGATCTTCAAACCTCACTCAAAACCTGCCCTATCAAGAACAAAATAACAACTGCTGACGAGATCCTCAGACCTCACTCAAAAATCTGCTCCATCAAGAACAAATAACAACTGCTGATGAGATCTTCAGACCTCACTCAAAAATCTGCTCCATCCAGAACAAACCTCTGATAACAATACTCTGATCGGAACCTGCTCTATCAAGAACAAACAAACACCTGATGATAAGATCCTCTGATCAAACCCTTGCTCTATCAAGAACATATCTGCAACTGAGAACCCAACATAACTGATTCACTGTCAAGAAAACCAGGTGGTCTGGAGGTCAAAGTTTCCTGCAATATCCCAACCCCACTCACAGGTATGATGGACCTAATCCACGGACAAAGGTACGGCATCCTATGCGGTCGTCAGCGTCACAGACATTCATGAGTGACAATACGATTCCCAGAAGGAGTGGCATCGTCAAGTCATGAAGAGGCCTCTCTTAGCTGACTTCCAAATGATCGGTCCCCAGAGTCGACAATCCTCACGTCTGGACTCCCCTCAGATCCTCAGGACCGGAAAGGAGCACCTCTGCAAGAATCTCGTCTGAGCGCAGATTTTCGTAGGGAACTGTGCCTGCTCAACAGACAGGTTCGTCTACTACTTCTCCGCAACTATATCTAGGTGTGTACTCAAGCCCAGGTCCGGCTTTTCACTCACAGTAACATCCCTCTCCCACAGCAGCACAGATAATCATATCAAACTGGAAATAAAATGCGGGAAATAAAATGCGGGAAGTAAAGATGCGATAAATAAACGCAACCCAACAAGCAAACACACAAACGATAGGATTGACTCGCGTAGGGGATGGGAAACGGTCCCAGCATAAGGGATGGGAAAAGGCCCTAGATGCTGTAAGTCCCCAGCAGAGTCGCCAGCTGTCGCTTGCGCGAAAATAAGGTGCCGGCATGACAGAAGAGTCGCCACCTTTCGTTATTTATCCCTCAGAGCGGGAAAGGAAACGATCGGAGAAACCTGACGAAAAAGGGTAAGACAAGGTCATCGCAACCATTGTCTGGGTTCGGGAGTCGGTTACGCAAGGGGAAGGTATTAGCACCCCTCACGTCCGTCGTACTCGACGGGATCCTCGCTTGTTTGTTTACTTGGACGGGTTGGTTATAATCTATCTACCTATCAAGGCTGGCTGAAAAAGAAAAGAAAAACGACTCGACAAAGCGTCGCGCTTTATGCCTACGTATCCTCATCAGAGAATGAGAAATCAGAGTCAACGTAGTTCGGCTAACTACGGGTGAAGATGGGGAAGGTTGCTCGCTAGGATATCGCATCCTATGCCTACGTACTTTCATCCGGTATGAAAGATCAGAGCAAACGTAGTTCGGGAAACTACAGGAGAAAACTCAACTAGGAGGGAGACTATCAAGTCCTATTTGTTATCATGCCATGGATTCATCCTATGGTTGAGGTTTGAACAGGGAGCTCCTAGATGTTGTCATGCATAGGTTTCAACCTAAAAGTCTATCATCAAATCCTCATCAGAGGAAATGAGAGTCCTAAGGGATCATGTCAATGATACACAGAAACAGACAAAAGCATCAGCTTTTAACAGTAAAATGCATGCAATGCAAGTGAGGGAGGAAATGTGTGTGGGGTTTCAGCCTCCACAAGCTCATCTCAACCTCAAGCCAGTCATGAAATAACAGTAATCATACTGAAAATAAACAACATGCTATCAAGCAATAACCAGATAAAGGAAATGAAGTGCCATCAGGCAAACAAACACACTTGAGAAAGAATCATCTATTCTCTAATCCTAACCCTAACACAGAATCTAATCAAATCTAAGCAAAGCTCTCAAGCACAACCCTAAACAGGAGAAATCATTCCCAGCCTTCAAGCTTCAGAATAAGCTTACCAAAGACAGGGAGCTAAGCAATCAGACTCATAGTGTCTTCCTCAGGAAAGCACTAAGAGGTGGATACTCAGGAGTCATACCCTATGTGGCTCAACCACTGTGATCAGTTTACATTCCTCCTCAGGAGAAATTAAACTCACAAGCAGGCTCCAACATCACTGGATATTTAAGAAATCCTATTTAAGCTAGTGGAACTAAGTGAATAGACCCATAGGACCTTCCTCAGGAAAGTACTAGGAGGCTTCCACTTAGGAGTTGTATCCCATGTGGCTCAACAACATGTGATCAGTTTACATTCCTCCTCAGGAGAAATTAAACTCACAAGTTGGCTCCTACATCATTGGATACTTAAGAAATCCTAGATCAACTAGTGGAACTAAGTGAATAGACCCATAGGACCTTCCTCAGGAAAGTACTAGGAGGCTTCCACTTAGGAACTGTACCCCATGTGGCTCAACAACATGTGATCAGTTTACATTCCTCCTCAGGAGAAATTAAACTCACAAGTTGGCTCCAACATCATTGGATACTTAAGAAAGAGGTGAGAAGGAAGGATGAAAGTCATTCATAGTGCCTTCCTCAGGAAAGTACCATGAACTTCCTTCAAACTTCAGGCTCTCAAACCTTACAGACAGGAGATGAGACAAGCTCTGGGTCTCTGCATCTTGATCTACAAGCTTCCCTTCATGATGCTCTCCATCAATATCCTCAAGGCAACACAAGCCCCTCAGCAAATTCCTCAGAATGAACCCCACAAATGAACAGATAACCCACTGAACAAACCAAATCATCAGGCAATCTTCAGATAATACCTAAAAATATTAAACTAATGGGGAAAAATCTAACAAATATTCATAAGGGTCCTCAACACCTACTCATAATATCTACAAAGGTCTCTACCTAAAAATCAAGATAAAACTCAATCAAAGAAAATGATTCATCACCTATGCACAATTCTAAACCCTAATTAGACTATCCTAAGTCAACCCTAATTAAACTAATCAAGATCAATTCTAAAAAATCTAGAAAAAATCCTATGGGGAAGTATGGCTCATCATCTAATTGCACCAAAAAGAATGGGTAAAAAAGATTAATGGAAAGTACTAAAACAATTCCTACAAAATCAAATATCAAAATGAAACAATTAAAAAGCTATTTAATTGGAAAATCTACTAAAAATATTAAACCTAAAAATAAAATCTCAATTTTATTTTTATAATTTTCTATACATTTTAATCTAATCATAGGAAAAAAGAAGAAATTAAAAATCATTTTTTTATCTATTTTTAATGCATTTTACAAAACAGAGAAAAACATTAAAAGAAATAAAAGAAATTAAATGAATTAAAGGGGTGGGGGGTCAGAATAGCAAACCAAACTAGTTCAATTAACTGGGCCAAACAAAAAGGGGGGGGGGGGGGGGGGGCGAATAGCATTGCAAGCCCAGAACCGGTCTTTAATGAAACGGCCGCGTTTCATATATTTCAAATCTTCCCTCCAATCTTCAGACACACGCACAGCCCTTGGATTGGAATAAAATGTCAAACCCTGGACTTGATCCAACGGCCACGAACCCTTCTTCTTCCTTGGACCAAACCCTAACCTGCAACCCTTCCCCCATGGCCGAAACTTCTAGCTCTTCTAACTCCCTCCACACGCCATGGTTGGACTCGATTTAAAAATGAAAGTTGCTCTAAATCTCAAGGGGAACACAACCCTACGTACAGTTTTCACCAATTTGCCCTAGATTGTTCTAACAGAATGCGACAAGATCGTGGCACAACCATATTCACCTGACATCAACCTTCATCAAACTTCAATTTAATGGTCAACAGATGCACTACACGCTATCCTGATGATTCTAAACCAATTCATGCTGATTAGAACTCAATAAACAGCCAGCTATGGAAGATCAAAGATTCATGGTTCTGGTGTGAAACCTCACCAATCTTGCTCTAATTCAAGGGAAAGAATCCTCTACCCTAACACATTATCTCTATGCCTAAAGAACCAACTAAAACAGCATAATTTAGGAGGTATGGGGTGAAGAAAAACCTGTCAAGAAGTTAATGGTGAGATGATGTTGAGCACGATTCAAGCCTTGGAATTCACTCACAATGGTCCTTCAATGGAGGTATGCCTTCTGTTTGCACTTGTATGGAAGGAGGTGGCTTGTAGTGGAAGAAAACTTGGATTGCTTCAACTTGAAGAAATGGCTTCAATGGCTATCTCTCCTTCTCTCTCCTCTGACTTGGCTCCACTTTCACCAACCTCTAACACTCCTTGATGCATTCTTTATATAACAATTGATGGATGTTTCTAGAATCATCTAGAATGTGATGGAAGTTTCTTTAAAATCTCATGTTATGCCATATTGGTTATCTCATGATATATCACCTCTAACCAACTTACACCTTCTAAAATCTCACCACATGATAATATGGAATGGTAAGGAAGCTCACATGCCTTGTAATTGCCTTATGTTAAGTTTTCCAACATTGCCTTCTTTTTCAAGTAATAAATTTCCAAAGGAACCTCCTTTTTTAAGCCTCAAATGAAAAATCTACTTAAACCAATCTTCTCAAAATGGTTTTTCCAATCAAAATGATATATTGGATGACCTATTTTGGATTTGTGGATCTTCCAAAACACTTTTCAATTTCAACTTTTCAAAGTTATAAGTCATTTTTAGTTCATTTTTGACCAATCATGGAATCTTGTGCTATGAGCTTTTTCAACAATTTGTGACCTTCTTTCTAGACTTAAAATCACATTTTGAGCAACTTTCATGTTTTGAGTTTTTCCATTTGAGGCTTGGAAATAGGAGTTTTAGGCATTGGTTAAAATGACCTATAACTAACAAATGACCAAAATACCCCTGTCTTGTTCAAACCATAAGTTGAGTTCCACAAATCTAATCAAGGACTTCTACCACTCAAATTAAAGCTAAGAAGATCCTCTTCAACATTCATGTTGACCAAGAAACCATAGGAATCAACCTACTAGGGCAAAAGTTATCTGCAAGTTGGGTGACTTTCAAGGACCCAGATTCACACACATCTGCTGACCTGTAATTTGTCAAAACCATAACTTGAGCTCTGTAACTCCTATCAAGGACTTCCACCACTCAAATTAAAGCTTAGAACAAGCTCTACAACATTCATGTTGTGGGGAAAATGAGATATCAAACACATCTAATGCTAAAACTGCCTGGAAGATAGGGATCAAATTAGGGTTTTTCACTGACAATCCTCAGAAACCCTAACTCAAAACTTCTCAAACTCCTCAATCATGAGGAGTTGGTCTAGGAATCACCTTTACAACATCTCTATGCATCATTCCATGATCTCATGGCCCTTGGATTAAGTCTCAACCTTCTCCAAATCTTTAGCTGATCTAGGGTTGAGCCAGTCAAAACCCTAATTCTACCATTCATGGTTGAATCTTCTGAATTCTTGCATAATGACTTCTCTGGGCTTCATGAAGGCTATCAAGGCATCTCATAAGCCTTCTCAAGACATCAAGTTCATTCTCAAAGTCTCAGAATCATCTGAGGAGCACCCACAACTCTCAAGTTAGGAGGCACACAACCCTGGTTTCAACCAATTCCTCTGAGGATCTCTTGAACTTTCTGATGAAGGTATCAACTTTCAAATACTCCATGAATGAATAAATGTTGGTCAAATTTTGGGGTGCAACAATGATGTCTCTCAACACGCCACCAAATAGATTTTCTTTTTTTATCCTCACTTGTTGGTCCCGCCTTCTAATGATCATGGAACAACACCTGATAAGTTTGTTGTTCAAACGGTTAGTCATATTGCCTAAGAGCCAAACCATGCACCTAAAAGATGGCCAAGGTGATGGGATAAACCTAACGAGAGGATACCGTGACACCAAAGACAACTTAAAAATTGGACTTACAATGGCACATACTACAACAACGTTATCATGGAGTGCAATAGAGTTTAAGGACAAAAATTTCAAAATAAGAATAAATGGGTAATTCATCACACGCTATAAAATAGGGAGCAATTACCTGATAAAAATGCATAAGATTTAGAAACACCAAGAACTTACTATAAGATGGATGAACAAGACTTTGTTATAATCCTACCACGAGAACTGCTGCTGCTTGAGCCTCCGTTTCCAGTACTTTTCAATGTGCGGAATCGAATATGTACCTACACCGTTTTTTTCCATATACAACAACTATTGGTTTTCTGTAAACAACCATCGAAGCATATACTAATAGCATCCCACCTATAACAAAGTGCACTCCAACGATGTATATAAGATTGAATCCCTTTGAGCAGCTCTAGGGGTATCGTCACCATCGCCAAACGTGCAGGGAAAATAAAGAATAAAGAGTCAATAATTGCCAAATCAAAGCAACAGAAGAATCACATGACAATCATGAAGGGAACCGTTATTAAAACATCTCAAGACCAGTATAATCAATTACATAAATTAAGTGAGATTGGAAACAAATCAGAAAAGGAAATAGCCATCAAGCAAAGATCACAACATAGTAAATCCATTCGCAAATTCATCAAACACGAAGATAAATTTCAAAAACTTTCCAAAACCATCATAAACAGAACATTCAACGGACCACAAACATGTCATAAAGAAAAAGGAAAATATGTCACTGAGTACTCACAAGCCCATAAAGGCTTGCTTCTTTCCAAAACATTTTACCGACAAAATTGAAGTTGGAATTACCAATAACATTCAACCAAAATTCTGACTAGAAGGTCTATAAATCCGAAACAATCTCAAGTCAAAAAAAGGGGGGATCACATAGAGAGATCAGAACAGAAATACACAGGATCCATAATTCATCAAGCATTCAAACAAAACACAGAAGTCAAGAATCACGTGCACACACAAAACAGAGGCATTCACCACCACAATAACCAGAATACTGAAAAACAAAAGAGCGGTGGATAGAAACTTACTTGGTTGTCGGTGTCACTAAACCGCCGCGTCGGACTCGCCGAAGGTACTAATCATCTATATCCCCATGTTAAATACGTAGAATTCCTTAAAGTTTTGTGAAACTTTCATTTGTTCTTTCCAATTTGCTCTGTGCGCCTTTTTCCCGATTTCGTTCTCACTTGATTTGGGGGTATTTGATACCGAATGAGGGACGCGGAGGATCAAAGAGAGATGAAAGTCTGTAGTTTTTGACGATTGGTTTTTTTGGAGAACAGAAGGAAGGAAAACACGTTCGGATCGACAGATGGATGTGCTGCGAAGAATTTCAGAAAATAGATTTAATTCCCAGCCTTGGTAGCTTCTGAGAACGAGCTTTTCTTGGTTAAGCTTTCGTGTAAACGTGTTTTGCTCCCCTCCACTTTTTTGTTTCGCGTATCGCTTTGGGCCTTAGATGAACTTTGGTTTTGGCCCAAGTGCTCTTAGCACCCCCCTCTAGGGATATCGGTGTGTTTGGGCCAGGGTGCGGCCCACGGTTTTGCTGCTCGTATTTTCGTTCCCCCTTTTAATTTCTCTGTTTGCACCCCTGTTATTATCTATTTTTTTATTGATTCCTTTAGCGGTTTTTTATTAATTAATAATAATAAAGACTTTTTTTCTCTTCTTTATAAAGATAATTACCTTTTAAGATGTTTGTTAAAAAAGTTTTTTTAATAATTTATCTAATTGCCTCATGATCAAGTATTTTGGTCTTTTAAAAATAATTATACATATTTCTTTTAAATTTTAATTATATGTAGATTTTTTTTGAAATTACTCTATAAAAATTATTTAATCATCAATTATCAATTCCTCTCCCTTTTATGATTGTACCTATACCTATGCTGGTTAAGATTGATGGTTGCTTGTACCCTTTTAATTAAAGGGTCTCATCCTTGATTTATACTCTTCCTTGTCCCTGTGTGCTTGGATACTTTTGACTCTTACCTATGATTGAATTGAGGTCATATAAGATCTTGTGGTATCAGTTGGTTATATTGCATATTTTGTATGTTGATTATTCAAATCTTGATTCTTTAACTGTAGTGCTTGACGCTTCTATTTACATTCTGTTTGATAATTTATTTGTACGTCAACGTCCAAGGGAAGAACCTGTATATGACTTTATAAGTTGTATACACTACAATTTCATTTGCATCATTCCCCCCGCTTGATCCCTGACTTTTCAGGTTGATCAGCTTAGGTCACCCCTGTATCTCAACATAAGATCCCCCTAACTTTTCAACTTTAGACAACTTATTAGATTAAGTTCCTATTCTCCCACAAGAGAATTAGACGTGATTCATCTGTGTAGTCGAGATGTAATTCTCCTACCCCATAACATAGTCGAGAAGGATGTAGAATCTTTTCCGCTTGAGAGAGGCATGTGGCATACTCGTCGATTATAGATTCAAGTTGGAGCTCTTCTCTCAATGCGACGCAAAGACCATCTTCCATATATTTGTGGCGGTTAAAGTCGAGTATTCTCCCTAAGATGATGACTTGTCTCTTCTCCTAGAATTAATCAACAAACTTCCCCCTAGAACCTTGGCCACAATCAAGAGTTCCTCAATCCCTTTAGGAGAACTACAAATGCTCTGATTCCACTCCCGTCAAGATACGTAGGCACAAGATGCAACTTCTTGGCGAGCATACTTAGAAATAAACCCCTAGGTCTATTACCCTTAGCAACAATAATAACACAATGAAACAATAGGTTTTTGTAGATTACTACAAATACTTAGGATGTTAACACCTTCCCTAAGTTTAACCAACCCCCGAACCTTAGATTCTCTAGCTTTGCATTGCATTGCATACTCATGATTTATTTGATCTTTTTCTCTTCCCTTGGACAAATTAAAGATCGATTCAAGTTAGTCAATAGTTTGGTATCCAATTCTCTCCGTAACAGAACAACACACAATGCATAAATTCTTCATCATTAATTACACAAATCGTGCAAACAAGGAAAAAGACTAAGAGCAAATAATCACAAAATCACATCCTTTTGTTTTCTAAAACAGAATTCAATGAATTCGGTAACTATTAATCCAAGGCAAATCATATTTCCCAAATAATCTCAAACAAGACATCCTGGAATTGGAAACATTTTTTTATCAGCCATACCAGAAATCCAACACATTCAATAACCAATTTAACACACAAGCCCTGTAAAAAGAGAAGCAAATCAAAGAAGGACAGAGAAAAAAAATGCAGTAGTACGTAAAAATAAGTCAGATACATAGCACACACACGATTGGAACGAGGTAGAGGAATTTCGTGAGAAAGGGAAGTAATTTGAATCACTTATCTTTGAAAGGCGTCCTTTGATACCTTGGCCTCGTCTTCATCTCCTTCACTCTGACACTTGACGAATCTCCGCTTCTCAGGTAAGCATTCAATACTCATGCTCTTTGCTCGAAGTTTAATGTTGGAATGTCGAAATACTATAGTCGAAGCTCTGACACGTTCCCGCACCGTATAATCTTGATGATTGTTGTTTAGGGTTCGTACTCTTTTTGGCTTCGATTCAGGGTAACGTTTAGAAATTGGAAGGAATTAACTTAGGGTCGGGTTAGAGAGATTTGTGATGAGCATTTTGATGTAAGTTTGGAGGGTTTGAGCCTCAGCCGCCGCCAAAGGCGATTCCCGGCGCGACGTTATCACGACAAAGAAGGTTGCGTAGATAGAGAGTTGGAAAGAGGGTTAGATGCGAGGAAAGAGAGGATACAATCAGATCTTTTTTTGCTTTGAGTATAAGTGATATTGAATAATCCCATGCATGCACGTTTCTTTTGCCTTACTGTGCACCCTCGCTCTAAGCCGTTGATTTGAGTCAACTGTTCGACTCTTCGGATCAGACGAATTTTGATCAGGAGTTCACGATGGCCCCTCCCCCATTCGCTTGCGTCTTTCCCCTTTCCTTTTCTTTCCCGTTTTTTAGTTTTTAATTATATTTTTTTTTCTTTTTTTTTTTTTTTTTAAAAATAAAAGAACCTTTTCATTTAAAAAAAGGATAATAATAAAATAAGATTACTTTTAATTAATTGAGATTTCTTTGTTTCTATTTAATTCAATTTTATTAAATGATATAATTTAACATATTTAGTTATTTTATCAAAATAAGATTAATTCTCAATTTTGTTTAATATCTTTTTTTTCCGGGTATTAATTAATTTTAGAATATGTTTTTTTTTATAATTACTTTTACTAAAATTTAATCTTGTACCTATATTTACCTTTTTCTGTATTTTTCTAGTGAGTGATTATATTGATTATTTAATCAAACGTTGGTGCTGTTTTAAGACTAATGGTTGTCTATAACCCTTTTAAAATAAAATGCAAAAAACCTTAGCCTTGATTTATGTCACGCCTTTTTGTACTCTTGTGTGCTTATGTGTTCTTATTCTTCATATGCATTTGACATGAGATATATTTGATTAATGACATGATACTTTTGCTTCATAAGTTGATTGATAGTTATATTGCATGTTTTATATGTTACATATTCAATCATAACTTTATCTTTGACATCTGATGCTTTTATCTACATTTTTGTAATTATATATTTGCATGTTCAAATCCAAGGGAAGGATTTTGTCCTTGACTTCATAGTCATGAACATCTTATCCATTTGCGTCATTTTCCCCCTGCTTGACCCCTGACTCCTTTCAAGTTGATCAACTTAGAATATACTTCTTATATCTTAAGATAAGATCCCCTTAAGTTTTCAACTTAGACAACTTACAAATTAAATCCCCTATTCTCCCACAAGAGAATTAGACATGATTCATCTATGTAGTCGAGATATAATTCTCCTACCCCATAACATAATCAAGAAAGATGTAGAATCTTTTCCGTTTGGGAGAGGTATGTGGCGTACTCATCGATTAAATCCAAGTTGGAACCCTTCTCTCAATGCGACACAAATACCGTTTTCCATATGCTTGTGGTGGTTTAAGTCGAGTATTCTCCCTAAGATAACGACTTGTCTCTTCTCCTAGAATCAACCAACAAACCTTCTTCCCTTGGAACCTTGGTCACAGTTAAGAGTTCCTCGTCCCTTTAGGGGAACTACGAATGCTCTGATTCCATTTTCGTCAAGATACGTAGGCACAAGATGCGATTTCTTGGTGAACATACTTAGAAATAAACCCTTAGGTCTCTTATCCTTAGCAAACGACAATAACACGAATAAAACAAGAGGTTCCTATAAAGTGCTACAAATGCTTAGGATGCTAACACCTTTCCTAAGTATAATCAACCCCCAAATCTTAGACTCTCTAACTTTGCATTGCATTGCATACTTATGGGTTATTCGACATTTTTCCCTTCCCTTGGACAAATTAAATACCAGTGGTGAATTAAAATTTGTGATTCAAGTTAATCAATAACTTGATATTCGATTCTCACCGCGACAAATTCCTAGTTGCCCATTTATTGAAACATGCACATGTTATCTAGTTATGTTGCCCATTGCTTATATCACTACCCACTTATGAAAATGTAGGGGATGACATGTCCCTATCCAGTAATAGTGTTAGAGAGATAGTAAAAAAAGAAAGCCACATTCTCCAAGGTAATAGAGGAATAATGACTCCACTTCGTAAGAAAGATACGATAACCACACTTTTGGGTCCTAAGATCCAGACCCAATCGCCTTCTATAAATACCTCAACCATTGAGTTGAGGATGACATTTAATCTATCTAGCAATCACTCTTACACAAAGCTTCTCATCATCCTTGCCTGTTCTACCACCACAACAACCATACAACCCTTAAACAACTCTACACAGTTCGATGTTGATACTCATGATACGTTTAGCAAGTATAAGTCATATAAACATATTTTATGTTTTATAAATTTTTAATATTTTTTATTTAATTATTAAATTTAAATTAATTACACAGGGGCTGCACCCACACATATACATATAACAAACTCGTCGATTCACTAATTCGGTTGATAAATCGATCAGATTATATTATTTAAATCAAATATATTTTGTCTTATGACCTTCCTATCACACCCTACATTCTATTTTTTGATCGATCTGAGTTAAGTTAAATTTTAGAACACATTATATCTTTAATCAATAGAAATACTAATACAAAAAGACAAGTTAACATACTTTTAATTATATAAAAATCACAACAGATAATAAAATTCTTTAAAGAAATCTCAAACAGACATTTATTGAATTAAGTTTCTAGAAACCGGAATTCATCCAAATATTTATTGAATTGATGTATTCAAACAACAAATCTAAAAATTAAAAATTCGTTAAAGTATTTTAGAATTTTTATTTTGATTGTCCAAACATTACATTATCTTAAAATTCAGGCTTTGACCCAGGCTTTAAAAGCCCAAAAAACACCCAACTACGACAAAAAGGCAATTAAAAGGCACTGACACTCTCCAAGCGCAAAACTAGCGCGTGTGCAAACCTTCCGACAACTGATCGGCATATAAAAAACTCCGATTCGGAGAGTACTCAACACGCTCCACTCCACCGCCTGCGAAAACTTTTCAAATTCTCGCAACGAAAATCCCCGCCATTAAAGTCCATTCCCTTTCTCTTTCCGCGTGAAACTCACGCTGCTAGCCATGTCCAATCCAACTGGTGCGTGTTAAACACGCTTACTTGTTTCGAGTGAGTCCACTTCCAGAATATTCGGCGATATAATGCTTCACAGGCACGATTCTTAGGTGCACCCCCAAACGCGTAACATGGTCCACGGTCTCTCACGAACCCACCGTTGTCGTACACCTGTGTAGATTCAATAAAACGACGATCGTTTTGAGAAGGAGAGAGAAAGTCGACAAGTTCTAGAGAGAGAAAGTGAGAGAGTGCTAGATCTGATCGGAACAAGGTAAACCAGCTTCGAAACCCTACTGAATCTTTCTCTCTCGATACGTTTTTTATGATTCTGGTTCTTCGTTTCTCTATTGGTTCTGATAAGGTTACGAGTGAACCCTAGAAATTTTGAGGATTGATTTGACGGTGGGAGAAGCCCGAAAATTTTAGGGTTTTGATTTTTGTTTCTTTTGCTATTGTATTTTACGAGACTGTTCGATTTGAAGGTGCGTAAAACCCTAGGATTTTGGGGACTTTTTGGATTGGTGTTTGAATTAGGGTTTTGGATGTATGGCTTCGGGGCCTACGGATGGAGCTAAAGAGAGGCAGAGATACATCGAAGGTAAGGTTTACAGAAGGAGAGTTTTCAGAGGCACCAAAAAAAACCCTAACGTAGGGGACACCGTAGCTTCTGCCACCACAACTGCTAAAGACGACAACGCCCCTACTACTACAGTTACCAATGATACTGAAGACAACAAGAACGTTAACAACAATGAAGCCAAGAGTAATGTTTTGGCTCAGCCACTGGTTCCTCAATTGGCGGTGTTGGAGGATGGGGATTTAGCTCAGCCTGAAGGGAATTCAAGATTGGAGGATGGAAATACAGCTCAGCCACCGGAGAGTTCAAGATTAAAGGATGGAAATACAGCTCAGCCACTGGAGAGTTCAAGATTAGAGGATGGAAATACAGCTCAGCTACCGGAGAGTTCAAGATTAGAGGATGGAAGTTCACCCCAACAGCTATCGGAGGACCAGAATTTGGTTGGGCAACGAGTGATTTCAAGAACAGGGGATAGTAATTCACCTCAGCAGCAATTGGAGGAGCAGAATTCAGCTCAGCCACAAGCAAGTTTGACAACAGGGGATGGGAATTCACCTCAGCGGCAATTGGAGGAGCAGAATTCGGCTCAGCCACAAGCAAGTTTGAGAACAGGGGATGGGAATTCACCCCAGCAGTTATTTGAGGATGGCAATACAGCTCAGGCACAGGAGAATTCAAGATTAGAGGATGGAAGTTCACCCCAACAGCAATTGGAGGACCAGAATTTGGTTGGGCAACAAGTGAGTTCTAGAACAGGGGATGGGAATTCACCTCAGCAGCAATTAAAGGAGCAGAGTTTGCATCAGCCACAGGCAAGTTTGAGAACAGCAGGGGATGGGAATTCACCCCAGCAGCAATTTGAGGACCATAGTTTGGCTCAGCCACAAGTGAGTTCGAGAACAGGGGATGGGAATTCACCCCAGCTGCAATTTGAGGATGATAATTTAGCTCAGGCACATGTGAGTTCAAGAGCAGGGGATAGGAATTCACCTTGGCCTCAAAGCTCAACACATAAGGAAGTGAATTCTCCTCAGCCTCAGGAAAATTCAAGACTAGATGATGGGAACACGTCTCAGCTAGATGTGAGTTCAGGATTGGAGGATGGGAGTTTGCCTCACCCAGAATTAATTTCAAAGTTGGAGGACAGGGCTTCTCTGCAGCAAGATAATTCAATATTGGAAGATGAGAATTTGTCTCAGCCACAAGTAAATTTGAGATTTGAGGAAGGGAGTTCACCTCAACCACTAGTCAATTCCTCATTAGAGGATCAGAATCTGGCTCAACCGCCCTCGCCGCCAGTTTCTGACCACTTGCACAGCCATCAGCAGCCCGAGCCTTTTAACATCAATATTCGGCGGGAGGATGATAGATCTTCGAGCCCCATACACAGTCACAGGGAGATTTCCGATGACTTGCAGAGCCATCAGCAGGCTGAACCTTCTAACCACAATGTTCAGCAGGAGGATGATGGACCTTCGAGCCCCATTTATGGGCATGGGGCAGTTCCTAGCACTGGGTACCGACATTCCGAGAATGTGACTGTGGAGCCGAGTCAAGAGGACCGATTCAAGATCAATCTGGCCTTGAAGTCAAAGCAGGAGAAACAAGAGATACGCTGGAAGCTTGAAAGTGAGCTTGGTGTAGTGAGAAATTTGGTCAAGAGGATTGAAGTGAAACAGGGGCATGTTGGTGCTTATGGCAATTCAAATGTAGGTGCTTATGGCAATTCAAATGTAGGTGCTTATGGCAATTCAAATGTAGGTGCTTATGGCAATTCAAATGTAGGTGTTTATGGCAATTCAAATGCAGTGTTGGGTGGTGGGATCTCTAATGGAGGTGGAGCAAAGCGTGCTCACTCAGAGGTAGCATCTGCTGGTGTTTCACGACAACCTACCAGACCTTTGCACCAGTTAAGTTTTCCAATGTTCCATAATAGTCAAGGGGTCGGTGAAAATGTTGAGAAGGAAAAGAGAATGCCTAAAGCAAACCAGTTTTATCATAACTCAGAGTTCCTGCTTGCAAAAGATAAGTTCCCACCTGCAGAGAGCAACAAGAAGTCAAAATTGAATTGGAAGAAGCAAGGTGGTGGAGAAATGGGTCCCGGGCTTCGAATGGGATCCAAGTTTTTCAAGAGCTGTAGTTCACTGCTTGAAAAACTGATGAAACACAAGCATGGGTGGGTGTTTAATTCTCCCGTTGATGTTGAGGGTCTTGGTTTGCATGACTATTTTACCATCATCACTCATCCAATGGACTTAGGAACTGTGAAGACAAGGCTGAACAAGAATTGGTACAAATCACCGAAGGAATTTGCAGAGGATGTGAGACTCACTTTTGATAATGCTATGACATACAATCCAGAGGGGCAGGATGTTCATGTAATGGCAGAGCAATTATCAAAGGTTTTCGAGGACAGGTGGGCTATAATAGAGTCAGATTACAATCGTGAGATGAGATTTGGCATGGAGTATGGTGCACCTTCACCTTTGCCTAGAAGGGCTCCTATGTTTACTCCACCACCTCTAGATATGCGACGAATTTTGGACAGATCCGAATCTTTGGCACGAACTCCAAGATCTATGAACAATACTCCATCAAGTAGAACCCCAGCTCCAAAAAAACCAAAGGCAAAAGATCCCAATAAAAGAGACATGACATTTGATGAAAAGCAAAAACTAAGCACAAACCTGCAGGGTTTACCTCCAGAGAAGCTTGATGCTATTGTACACATCATTAAGAGGAGAAATTTAGCCTTGAATCAACATGATGATGAAATTGAAGTGGACATTGATAGCGTGGATGCTGAGACTCTTTGGGAGCTTGATAGATTTGTGACCAACTATAAGAAAAGTTTGAGCAAAAACAAGAGGAGGGCTGAAGTTGCTCGAGCTAGAGCAGAAGCTTTGCAGAATTCCATCCAGAGGGTAAGGAATTGGATTTTAACCTATAATATTTGGTAATGCATATACTTTGGGAAGCAATTTTTGCTAAACATATTATCTCTTACTTTCTGTAGAGCCAGCCACCAGCTATGATAGAGATTTCTAGAGAACCACAAGCAGGTAAATTTGAATCAGTCTTGGTATTTCAGACTATTATATGTTTTATATTTTCTAATTGAAATATCTTGTTTTTCGGTTTCTGTGCAGATGAAAGAAATGTTCCCCCATCCTTACCTATGCAAGGGGGAAGTCAAGCAGATAATAGAAGTAGATCAAGTAGTTCGAGCAGCTCAAGCAGTGATTCCGGGTCTTCTTCAAGTGGTATTTTGATTAACATCTCAACTGTTAATTTCACATTCTTGCTTTTGGTAATTGTTGTTATCAGACGTTCCTTCTTCCTCATTTGTATGTGCTGTTGCAGATTCTGATAGTGACAGTTCCTCAGCCTCGGGATCTGATGCAGGGTCACAAGGAACCTGATATAATGCTAGGTAGAGTTACATTTTTGCTCTGTGCCTGCTTGTTGTTTATTAATACCTTCTGTTCCCGCTTCTATTCTGCTTTTTTGTTCGAAAGAAGAGTGATGTAGTAGCTTCTAAGCAGATTGTTTTCTTTCTTTGAAAAAACTGAATAATGAATTTGGTGCTTGATAACAACTAATGCTGTTTGCCATGCAGTGTGTCAAATGCATTTCTTATGTTTTTGGCCTGTAAATCGGTACAAGTTTAAGCTGAATGATCTGTGCATGTATTTCATATTGAAAATTTAATGATAAAGCGTTAATAGTTATAGCCATGTTTTTATGCTTGAAAATTATCATTTAATTTTTCAAACTAGTAATTTAGGCTTATTTTCTTCTTTTTTCCTAACCTTTTATAATGCATGGCTTTTTATGAAATATGGTATTCTTGTGAGTTGAGGGAAAACAATTTCTAGTGAGCCTAATTCACGGGCTTTTAGATTGTATGCTGTTTTTGTTTTAGGGAATGTTTGTCTTTCTACTTGTGCCCTTTGGATACTACAATTGAGGTGCTCTTCTATTATGTTTTTTTTTTTATTAGCAATTTCTTTGTCTGACAAAATAGATGTGAAATTTGCTGGCGTCTGTCCCCTTTGTCACATTGGGTCTCTTACTCAAGTTCGTATATTATCATACTTGCTGAATTGGAGTTTTAAGTGTTATATTAGTAACAGTTTTATAGGCACTATTAAAATGTAAAGACAACTCCAAACTTTTTTTTAGTTTCTTGCCTTGTAATACTTGGTTCCAGGAAGTTATTCCTTCCAGGATAGAGTATAATGTAAAATTGTCTTTATCTTATGAACTTTTCTCAGCATTAGCATTTTCTTTTTCTTATGCATTGTAAATTATATATAGCATTATGTTTGAAACTGAAGAAGCTTTGTAGTATTTAACTTACTGTATGAAGTGAATAATCATAAACAGTGCTAATTTGTGTATATTTGATATTGCAGATGTTAGATGTTAGATTAGATAATGATGGAGACGGTTGCCTAGTTGGTGTTTGAAGGTTGGAGATTAACAGTTGGATTATAGTGGAAGGGCGTGGGAAATCCTACTGATGTAGTATGGGAGTTTTTGTTCCCACATTTCTTGTATAATAATGTTTGGTAGGATGTGATGATATAATTAATTAGGTAGGGTAGTTAGTGTTCCGTGGCATGTGTACATTGCTAACTACTGCTGCGCATTGAGTTTTCCTTGATGAAATTTTTATTGTTTGTGCTGGCAGATTCATGAATTTTGGTGATACAAAAATAATACTTGTCATGTAATTTTCTACATCATAATACCATTCCATGTACTAGCTTACAACTGTGAAATATTATTCAAGGGAGAATTCAATCTGTGGTAGTACAAGAAGGCAATTTTTGGTTATTTTACTTCTTTTGTTACTGTATCATATATTATTGCAATATTTGGTACTTCTTATTTCCTGCTTTTTCTCACTGTCTTCTCCGCCCCAGATTTGTAATTAGATTCGATTCTGAAATTGACAAGAGGCATCAACGATAGGAGGGAAGTACGAGTAACGACCATCAAAGAGAAATATTAGTTTTGGTAATATTTGAAACTAGTTCATGTCTGAGACGTCACTTTTCTTGTGGTTGATAATTCAAGTTTTTAAAGATTGCATTAAAAGCAAGTACTAGGGTGTTTAGCCCAAATACAAAAGAAAGAGAGAACAACTCAACACATTACATACGACAACAAAGAAGTTATTTAGTCTTTCGACAAAATAGACTTGGCCAAAGAAGATATTTCCACTGCTCCTTTATGGCCGCCTTTATAAAGAATATTGTTTATGGCTAACCAAATTGACCAATCAGTCGTCAACCAGATTACCAATCATATTAGATTAGAAGATAAAGCTTCACAAGAGGGTAACCTGCATAAACCAAACCAGACAGGAATATGGTTCCAAATAGTTACTGTATTATATATTATTGTAAAGAGGGCTGACAAGATTGTACGCTCCAGACAATGCACCACATTTCGCTAGCTCATCTCTGGTTTCCAGCCTGTTTCAAAGTAATCTCCACGCGAACACTTGTATATTCGTGGGCATGTTTTGGACGTTCATGCAATAGGGATTGAACCTTCTTAGTCCTTTTGTTTCAGCGCCTGGCCAACTCAGATACTTAATTGTAGTCGTTGATTATTTTACCAAATGAACCAAAGCCAGAGCTTTAGCAAAAATCACGACAAAAACTGTTTTAAAAATTTTCAAGAACATTTTGGTCCGATTTGGAGTTCTCCAATCCATTGTGGCAGACAATGAGACACAATTCATAGACGGGAAATTTAAGAATCTATTGGAAGAATTGAGAATCAAGCAGTACTTCTCATTAATCGAACATCCCCAAACCAATGGCCAAGTGGAGACGACCAAGATGATTGAAGAAGAGACTAGAAGAAGCTAAGGGAAACTAGGCGGATGAACTACCACACGTTCTATAGGCTTACCGTACTACCCTCAGTCAACGACGAGTGAGACTCTGTACCAGCTCACGTATGACATGGAACCGGTCATTGTAGCAGAAATTAAAGAACTGACCTTGAGGACAACTAACCCCTTTCTTGAGGAAACTAATGGAATCACCCATAAAGAAGAAGTAGACCTCTTAGAAGAGAAAATGATGTTAGCCTCTTACATCAGTGTCATCATCAAGCAAACCACATCTTCCAGATACAACTGCCATGTTCGACATAGATAATCCCAGCAGGGGAACCTCGTACTGCGAAGGGCCGACATCGAGGGCAAGAACACCCATGATGGCAAGCTAGCGGCAAATTGGGAAGGATCATATCAGGTGAAGGAAAGCAGCGGGTAAAGAGCTTATTTATTAGTCTCTGAAAGGGGAGTAGATATCGAGGACATGGAACATAACCAAATTAAAACGGCATTATAGTTAAATGGAGAGTTTGACATATTTCTTTGTATAGCATCGCTAATATGAAAACTAACAAACATTTGAATGCAATTTCTTTATGTTATTGTTTGGATGTTCACTTTGTTTGTTTATTTTTCCCTCAACATGGTGTTAAAAAAGTAGAGGCAGGTTTCAACAACCAGGGGTGTTGTCTGAGACGATTTGCATGTCCGATTACAACAATTGATCCCCCCTTTTTGCACTGAGCACACTTAAAGAGTTCAGGGGAGCTGTCAGATACACTTTTCACGTCCGAATACAACAACCAAATCTCCTAGGGTGCTGTCAGAGACGCTTTGTATGTCCGACTACAACAATCAAATACCCCCATAGTCAAATATTACATGCATTTCTACGTAGCCAGCACACGTCCTATTCAGATCTACCAAATCCAAGGGACGTGAGTGGTGGAACCCGAAGACGTTCATCTCGACTCGAGTCATACCTCAAGGACAAGGACTTTGACCCTTTACTCTTGGTTGGAAAATGATCCTCTGTGACACAGAGCGCAATACAAAGGCATAACCACATCTCTCCGGACACGAGCCCTATTTCCAAAATGTAAACAATCAAAGCGTCAAATACAACAAGGTATTTGAAATGCTTATTACAACAAACATAACCACATATGAAATTATGTGTGCAGATACTTGATAACATAATACATCAAAAAATAATTGAAAAAGCTGGAAGGAAGCGCGAAAGGCAAGAAGCCTAGGGGCAAGAGACTCCAATTGGCACAAGACACTCTGAAAGACATCCTTTTTCATAGGATCATCATCAGAAAATTCCTCTGACTGAGCATCCAACTCAACATGTTGACGCCGAAGAGTTTCTTCTATTTTCCTTAAGCTTTCTTCCCATCCAACCAACTCTCCTGCAATACCCCAAAAACAATAGATGAAATATTCGCTTCAAGCTCACTATAATAGACATCATCCTCCATCTTCCTATGTTGGTACTTGAGATCCTTTATCGACTCAGCTAATTTAGTTGGAGATCCATGAAGACGCTCTTTTTCAGAAAGGATGGACGCCTTCTCTAAGCGACCTTGCATCGTCAAAGAATCCTTCTCAAGGCCAACCTTCCTTACCCCAACAAGGTTATAATGAGTCCTTAACTATTAATCCTCCCAGGATGACACAAAAGGTGCCAAAAAATCTTTAGAGTCGGTAACTAACTAGTTAAGTAGTGACACTGTCCTCATCACACCAATGACTATCTCCTTTACTAGGGCATACGTGTCGGAATGAGATAGTTAATTGACGAAGGCATAATCTCTACCAGACATGAGATTATTCATCTCCCCCATTGACTGAAGAAAATGACAAACCAACATGGAATGCAAGCGGAGGAAAACATTCCCTACCCCTTTAGCAAGATCAACCACAAAAGCGAATTTCACTCGTCTCGGCCTCTTTCCCGATCTTGGTCGAGAGTAGTCGAATTGATCTTGTCATACTTCTTCTTGGACCGACCTTTCGAAGAAGTTGGATGTAAGAGAATTTCCAAAATAATATTAAATAGAATGATTGTATTATTTGAATTAATAATATAAATATTATATTTGGAGTTTTTCATCTCTAATTTAAATGCCACGTGTTGAATATTATTGGTATAGTATGCCATGTCATTGGTTAGCATTTAATTAGGAACAGTTGCAACTTATAAGCAATATATTGCTAGTTTTTAGCAAAACATTGTTACTGTTCGGTGTAACCCAAAATGGTGCAATACAATATTTCAAGGGATACATCTGTTCCCAAACATAATGTAGCATCATTATAAATTGAATGTTTCTTGACACGATGAAACACACAAAAATTACAATCTGTCTCAAACTATTTTCTCACTCTAAATCATCTTTTTCTTCTCTAATGCATGAGAGGAAGTAAAAGAATTATTCTTCTGTAAAATACTATCAAAGATACGCTTAGAAAGACTGTGCAATTCTCTTTAAGGATTCCAAAGTATCTGTTGCGGTGAGAATCGTGATACCAAGCTATTGATTAACTTGAATATTTAATTCTTAAATTCACAACCGGTCTTTAATTTATCCAAAGGAAAGGTCTAAAGAAAGAAAGAACCTTTTGCGCGATGTAACAACAACGCTAAGAGATTCGGGGATCGGGGGTTGGTTATGCATAGGGTAGGTATCACACATCCTAAACATCTGTAGTACTCTACAGGAACCTTTTGTTTAATTGCATGCTAAGTTGTTGGTTATTTGCTAAGGTTTGGGATTGGGTAAAGGGTGTAGGTTATAACCTAAAGATAGTTTCTAAGTTTGCTCGCAAAGACATCGCGTCCTCGGCCTACGTATCCTAACTAGGATAGAATCAGAGCAATCGTAGTTCACCTCACTAGGGTTGAAGAACACTTGATTATGATCAAGGTTTACAGGGGAACAAACATTACAATGCTTGTGTAGAGTTTTCCAAAACTCTCTATGTCTATGTTGAACTCTCAAAGGGGAACAAGTAATCATCACTATGATTCTTATATAGAGTTAAACAAACTCTAACTAGTTCCATGTTGTAAGGTCAATTGGTTCTATCCAGACCAAAAGGAGGAAGAAGGGGAAAGGTTGCTCGTCAAGATATCGCATCTTGTGCCTACGTATTCTCATTGTCCAATGAGAAATCAGAGCGGTCGTAGTTCGGGCTCGAACTAAGGAATCAATTGGTTCTTTCCAGACCAAAAGAGGGGAAGGTTCTATCCAGACCTATGAGTTTATATCCTATTGGTTCTATCCAGACCAAAAAGGGGGTTAAGGCTCTTTCGAGGCCTATGAGGGTATTGAGCTATCTATGACCCAAGGGTCAATAGAGAGACTTTCCTTTGGAAGGGAGGAGATGAGGCAACTTGGATGAGAACTAAAAAAGTTCCATCACTTGGGGAAGAAATAATTAACAAAGTAATCAATACTTTAAACAAAAGGGGTGTGAGACATTGGATCGAACTCTAGTGTGGTCGAAGTCTGTTCGCAAGTAATGCGTGTTGTAGTCGAAGTTTGTTCTAACATGCATGAGTAAATATTGCTAAGGTTGTTAGCATGAGTAAATATTGCTAAGGTTGTTAGCATGAGTAAATATTGCTAAGGTTGTTAGCATGAGTAAATATTGCTAGGGTTGTTAGCATGTGCTATTTTATTATAAATAGGATGCTAGTTTCTCAATCTTGGCATAAGGAAAAATAGGAAGATAAAATCCTAATTTCAAGAGAGAGAGGTTATTTTGTTATTCTTGTATACTTGTAATCTTGTTCTAAGAGAAAGGAAAGAATAGCAGTTTAATAACCAATCCCTTGTTGTTCCTTGTTGTTTTACCTTGTTTTCTTTGTTAACCCTAACTCTTGTGAGTTTCTTGATCATTAAGAAACGGTTTATACTTTGTTTAAAGGTATCCGATTCACAACAAATTGGTGCGGTGAGCGTGGAAAAGATGCCTTCAACAAAGTATGAGATTGAAAAGTTCACCGGAGTGAATGACTTCGGTCTGTGGCGCTTGAAGATGAAAGCCCTATTGGTTCAGCAGGGTTGTTTGGAAGCGTTGAAGGGTGAGGCAGCCATGGACGCTGCGTTAACGGCAAAAGAAAAGACGGGCATGATCGAGAAAGCCCACAGCGCAATATTATTGAGCCTTGGTGATAAGGTTCTTCGACAGGTATCAAAGGAGACTACAGCATCGGGATTATGGGTGAAACTTGAAAGTTTGTACATGACCAAATCTCTGGTGAATCGACTATACCTGAAGCAAGCTTTATATTCATTCAAGATGAGTGAAGACAAAGTGTTGGCTGAGCAGTTGGATATGTTCAACAAGCTGATTCTTGATCTTGAAAATATTGATGTGAAGATCGATGATGAAGATCAAGCACTATTGCTGCTGTGTGCTTTGCCCAGAACACATGCTCACTTCAAAGAAACTCTCTTGTATGGAAGGGAGTCCCTGACCTTTGAAGAAGTTCAATCAGCCTTGTATTCTAAGGACTTGAACGAACGAAAGGAGCATAAACCTTCGACGGTGGGCGAAGGTTTGGCCGTTAAGGGAAAATTCTTGCGAAAGGATGGTAAGTTCGACAAGAAGAAAGGTAAAAATCAACAGAAGTCTTATAGTGGCGAAACATCTAGTATTCGATGTTATCACTGTAAGAAGGAGGGTCACATAAGAAAGGTGTGCCCTGAACGCCTGAAAGATCATGGAGGTAATGGCAATGCAGCCATTGTTCAAGATGACTTCGACTCATCTGATGTTCTTGTGGTTTCAAGTGGCGACTCGAGGAAAGAGTGGATTATGGATTCAGGTTGCACTTGGCACATGACTCCAAACAGAGAATTGTTCGAGGAACTATGTGATCAAGATGGTGGATCTGTGCTGTTAGGAAACAACAAATCTTGCAAAATTGCAGGTATTGGATCTGTGAGATTCAAGCTCCATGATGAGTCAATAAGGTTATTGACTGAAGTCAGGTACGTACCTGACTTGAAGAGAAATTTAATTTCTCTTGGTGAATTCGACAGAAAAGGATATGTTTTTCAAGGAGAGAAAAGTATCCTAAGAGTCATGAAGGGGTCGAAGGAAGTCTTGAGAGGCGTGAAGAAACAAGGCTTGTATACCCTTGAGGCTGAGGTTGTAAGTGGTTCGACAAATGTTGCATCCACGAAATCTATGTCGAAGACAGAATTATGGCACATGAGATTGGGCCATGTCAGCGAAAGAGGCCTGGTCGAATTGGGGAAGCAGAACCTGCTAGGAGGTGACAAAGTCGAAAAGTTGGAATTTTGTGAATCTTGTGTATTTGGTAAATCCTGTAGGGCGAAGTTTAACAAAGGCAAGCAAAGAACACATGGATCTCTGGATTACATTCATGCCGATCTTTGGGGGCCTGCAAGGAATCCTTCACACTCAGGTGCAAGGTATTTTCTATCCATCGTTGATGACTATTCCAGAAAACTATGGGTATTCATTCAGAAGACGAAGGATGAAACTTTTGAGAATTTCAAAAGGTGGAAGATTCTAGTCGAAACTCAGACTGGCAAAAAGGTTAAGAGGTTGAGAACCGACAATGGCCTTGAATTCTGCAACGAAGCTTTCGACAGTTACTGTGTTGGGTCTGGAATTGCAAGGCATAAGACTGTAGCAGGTACTCCTCAACAAAATGGCTTAGCTGAGAGATTCAATCGAACAATCCTTGAAAGGGTTAGATGCATGTTGGTTAGTGCTGGATTGAAGAAGGTGTTTTGGGCGGAAGCTGTTTCGACAGCAGCTTACCTGATAAATAGATGTCCCTCGACTGCCTTGGGAATGAAGACACCTGAAGAAGTTTGGTCGGGACATCCACCTAGTCTCGACAAACTGAGAGTATTTGGCTGTGTGGCCTATGCTCATATTAGGCAAGACAAGGTCGAACCTAGAGCTCTGAAGTGCATGTTCATGGGATACCCTGAAGGAGTCAAAGCTTATAGGCTATGGTGCCTAGAGCCAGGTCACAGGAGGTGTATCACTAGTCGAGATGTAGTTTTCAACGAAGCAGAGATGGCTTTCAAGAAAACTGATGATGCTGACAAAGAGCTGGAACAGGGAGAGATTCCTGTTGAGGTGGAGCATGTTGATGCTGAATTGCTTACCCTAGATGAAGTCGAAGAAGACACAGAAGATGTTGTTGAAGATGAGGAGACTGATAATGACTACCTGCTAGCAAGAGACAGGTCGAGGAGAGTCATCAAGCCACCTCAGAGACTTGAGTATGCAGATCTTATAGCTTATGCCTTAATCTCTGCTAGTGAGGTTCTAGATGAAGAACCTAGAGACTATAAGGAAGTTATGAGGAGTCGAAAGAAGACTGAATGGCTGAAGGCCATGGATGATGAGATGAAATCTCTTCATGATAACAACACCTGGGAACTGATCAAGAAACCTGCTGGAGCCAGGTTAGTCAGCTGTAAATGGATTTTCAAAGTTAAGGAAGGAATCGAAGGAGTGACGTCGAAGAGATACAAGGCAAGATTGGTTGCTAGGGGATTCACTCAGAAAGAAGGTATCGACTTTAATGATGTGTTCTCTCCTGTTGTGAAGCATAGATCCATTCGAATGTTGCTTGCCATGGTGGCCCAGTTCGACCTTGAACTGGAACAGATGGATGTGAAGACTGCATTCTTGTATGGTAATCTAGATGAAACAATCCTGATGAGGCAACCTGAAGGGTATGTCGAAAGGGGGAAGGAAGATTATGTGTGCAAACTGAATAGATCTTTATATGGACTGAAACAATCTCCTCGACAGTGGAATAGGAGATTCGACAAGTTCATGGCACACATAAGTTTCATCAGAAGCCAGTTCGACCACTGTGTTTACTTCAGATTTCGACCGGGTAATTCATTTGTTATTTTGTTGCTCTATGTGGATGATATTCTAATAGCAAGCAACAATGTCGAAGAGGTAATGAGGGTGAAGGCTGAACTCAATAAAGAGTTCGAAATGAAGGATCTGGGAGCTGCGTCCAGGATTCTTGGGATTGACATCCGGAGAGATAGAAAGCATTCGAAATTATGCTTATCTCAAGAGGCATATCTACAGAAGGTTCTCGAAAAGTTTGGTATGTCGAATTCAAAGTCTGTTGTGACTCCGACAAACCCTCAATTCAAGCTGAGTATAAATCAGTGTCCCAGCACTGATGTTGAAAGAACTTATATGAATAGCATTCCATATGCTAACATAGTAGGTTCTTTGATGTATGGTATGATCTGTACTAGACCCGACATAGCATATGCAGTAAGTCTTGTAAGCAGGTACATGGCGAATCCTGGAAAGGCTCACTGGCAAGCATTGAAGTGGATTTTAAGGTACATAAATGGGTCTCTAAATAGAGTCCTAATTTATGGTGGAGCCTTAGGTGAAGATAGTAAAGCAGCAATCGATGGATATGTCGACTCTGATTATGCAGGTTGTATGGATTCCAGAAAATCTATCTCTGGATATGTGTTCACTATGTTTGGGACAGCAATCAGTTGGAAAGCAACACTTCAGAAGGTCGTTGCCCTATCAACCACTGAAGCGGAGTATATTGCCCTAACTGAAGCTGTGAAGGAAGCATTGTGGCTTGAAGGTTTTGCAAAGGAGCTAAAACTTCAAGGTCGAGTTATCACTGTTAAATGTGATAGTCAAAGTGCAATACACCTGTCGAAGAATTCAGCCTATCATGAGCGAACCAAGCACATTGATGTGAGGCTGCATTTCATCAGAGGGGTAATCGAGCGTGGAGAAGTCCAAGTGCTAAAAATTTCGACAGATCATAATGCTGCTGATATGATCACCAAGACATTACCCAGTTGCAAGTTTTTCCACTGTATGCAGTTAATAAATCTGCATGAAGAAAGCTAGTTTCTTGATGTTATAGAGTTAGATCCAAGGTGGAGATTTGTGAGACATTGGATCGAACTCTAGTGTGGTCGAAGTCTGTTCGCAAGTAATGCGTGTTGTAGTCGAAGTTTGTTCTAACATGCATGAGTAAATATTGCTAAGGTTGTTAGCATGAGTAAATATTGCTAAGGTTGTTAGCATGAGTAAATATTGCTAAGGTTGTTAGCATGAGTAAATATTGCTAGGGTTGTTAGCATGTGCTATTTTATTATAAATAGGATGCTAGTTTCTCAATCTTGGCATAAGGAAAAATAGGAAGATAAAATCCTAATTTCAAGAGAGAGAGGTTATTTTGTTATTCTTGTATACTTGTAATCTTGTTCTAAGAGAAAGGAAAGAATAGCAGTTTAATAACCAATCCCTTGTTGTTCCTTGTTGTTTTACCTTGTTTTCTTTGTTAACCCTAACTCTTGTGAGTTTCTTGATCATTAAGAAACGGTTTATACTTTGTTTAAAGGTATCCGATTCACAACAAGGGGCATGGTTACAACCAAAGATCATGTATCTTAACAAAGATGAAAGCATATATTAACAAAGATTAAAGGTATATCTTAATAAAGATTGAAGGTAACAACCACATGAATCGATGACAATCAAATACAAGCAAATTAGTTTAACCTCATAATTTAGGAGGAAAGCAAAATGAAATAATGGTAAAAACCAAGGGAGAGTACCGTAACATGTTAACTAACATAGTATAAATGAGAATGAGTGAATATCATAACACAAATGATCACGGTGAAAAAGAAATTCATCTGCATACGCGAGATAACGATCTCAATACAAAAGCAACTTACAAGCAAACAAAAGGCATGAAAATATGAACAAACATGGAATTAAAAAATATCACATGAACGTAGGCATCAAGACAAACACAATGCAAAAAGAATGGGTTCAAAATGATGAAAAATGGATGAGTTATGATTTTTTGAAGTTTGGATGAAACAAAACATGAAAATCTAAATGATAAAAGGAATAAAATGCACATGGTAAGACAATGAATCAAACACATTTGATTATTTAAACATGTTAACAAAATTTTAAGAATAATACAAGATCAATCTCACAAGAAAAATCAAGTTACAAGTTGAAAATTTTCAAGATCATCATGGTAAAAAAACAGTCATGGTAACATGTGGAATGCAAGTGGAAAGTTCACATTTATGAGTTTTAGGTTTACCTCTTGAAGCAAGCTTAAGCAATAAGAAAACCAGAGATCTTGAGAGCTCTTCCAAGATCTTGTTACATAAGTGTGGAAGTGACTTGGATAGCTTCAATACATCATACTTTATGTGTTTGAAGTGTTTCTTGAGTTGGAAGAAGTTTGGAAATGGTTTTGAAAGGTGTTTTTCAAAAGCAAATTTTGAGGGATTTTGGAAACTTAATGAGATTTTGTAAGAACTTGTGATTGTTTAAGGAAGAAAGTTCTAGCTGGTTTCTAGCATGGAACTTGTGTGTTTTGTGATGTAAGAAGTGAGTTCTATTTATAGCCAAAGGCCTTGGATCAAGGTATGGGCAAAAGTGAAGCAAATTGCCAATTTTAACCTTCCATCATGAAAATCTTTGAGTTTTCCAATGCAATCTTCATCTTTCTCTTTAAGACACTCTAATAAGATATTCTCCATGACCCATAGATTTTTTTCATCATGCTTGATAGGATAGAAGGTGACTTGTTGAATTAAAGTAGATGATTTGACAAAGGTAGCCACCTTTTTTCTCTTTCTTCACTATTCACTTTTACAACTTGCATTAAATAATGATTTCTTTTGATCTTTGGTCCATTTTCGTGGGAATTGAAGTTAAACATGTTTATTAACAATGTAAACATCATAAATGAGGCTTAGTCTTTGATTAGCATCAATTTGGAGAGGTTTTGGAATAAAAAAAACTCATGTTGACCTGGTTATGCCAATGTGAGTTTTTGCCAACTTGTGGACCTCGGTTCTCTCTAACTAGGAAGAGTTATGGAACCCACTTGTACTTTTTAGAAAGCCCCAATTAGGTAATACAATATTTATACTTGTGTTAGGAACTCATTCCCCTTGAAACTAGGTCAAAAACCCTTGTGTGGTTAAGGAGTTATGGCTTTGCCCTTTTCAAAACCTTAATTTCCCAACTTTTGCGATTACTCCCTAACCCTTGATCCAATGGTCATGAAACTTCATGGGTAGGTATAATATATCATTAGGACCATTTTTTAATCCCATCTTGAGGTCAAATTCCTCATGAGTGAAGAGTTGACTTTTCGGTCAACCGTTCGATCAATCGGTGACTACCTAGTCGATTGTCGGTGATCCGGACATTCTGAAGACTTGAAACTCTTTGGATGGACTTTACTAAGCCATAGGAACTTAATGGACCTTGATCCCACCATTGAAACACTTTTTAAACCAAAATTCAAACTACAATTGACTTTTCCTGATCGAAAACCCTAATCGGGCGTCTTGAACTGCACTGTTCTCAATTCTTGGGTGACCACCTCAAATTGAATTCATACTTGATCCAATAGAGTATATTTGATCTTGTGGAGACTTATTTGAAGTTGAATCAATCCAAAACATTGATTGGTCAGACCATTGAAATCCCGATTTTGACGGTACGGAACCCTAATTCATCTGCATCTTAACAAAGATAAACTGGAAATGGGTTAAGGTTAGTTAATCAACTGAATATGATCCTAAAATGATGATGAGGATCTAAGGGGTCAAAATTTGGGGTGCAACAGTATCCTCTAGGAAATTCGCCGGTAAACCCGTTTGCATCCAATATACCAAGATTGGTGGGGGCGAATTATTCCTTAAGCTTAGTGTGGAAACATATGCTTTGGAAGTTTATCAAAAAAATTTATTTCTCTATTTTCATCTCCATTAATTCTTAGTTTTGCAGCAGTCCCAAAGACTAAGAATTTATTTCTATATATCTAACATTCTTAAGGAACAATCTATCTCATTCAATGACTGCTTCACTAAAAGAGATGACTTCTGACTTTGTGAAATTAGAGAAGTTCGATGGAGAGAATTTTATTCGTTGGCAGAAAAAAATGAAATTCCTTCTCACAACATTGAAAGTGGTGCATGTCCTTAACATTCCAAAATCGGAAGAAAAAGAAGATGAAACAATTGCTGAAACTAGAGAAAGACAAAAGTGGGACAATGATGATTATATATGCATGGGACACATTCTCAACGGTATGTGCGATTCGTTGTTCGACATTTATCAGAGCAGCAACTCTGCAAAAGAATTATGGGAGAAATTGGAATCAAGATACATGTAAGAAGATGCTACAAGTAAGAAGTTTCTTGTTTCTCAATTTAATAATTATAAAATGGTAGACAATAGGCCTGTAATGGAGCAAATGTATGAAATCGAACGTATTCTCAATAATTACAAACAACATGATATGCATATGAATGAAACAATCATTGTATCTTCCATAATTGATAAACTTCCTCCATGGAAAGATTTTAAAAAATCTTTGAAACATAAGAAAGAGGACATATCTCTTGAGCAATTGGGTAATCACCTTTGTTTAGAAGAAGAGTATCGTAAACAAGATGATACTAAAAATCAAATTACTCATGAGAAGGTGCATGTAATGGAGGAAGGAAATTCAAGTAAAACTTCCAAGAAAAGAAAGCAAGATTTTGGAAAATCTTATGAAAATCATAATGTTAATAGCAATAATAACAATAGAAAGAAAAAGAAAGGAAATTGCTATCATTGTGGAAAACCAGGACACTTTAAAAATGAGTGCAGGTTCTTAAAAAGAGAGAATAAAAACAAGAATTCAAGTGCAACAACAGACAATCTTGTTGCTGTCATTTCTGAAATCAACATGATAGAAGATGTTGATTCTTGGTGGATAGACTCTGGTGCTACCCGTCATGTGTGCAAAAATAAAAAATTATTCAAGACCATCAATGAAGAAAATGGCAGTGTTTTGTACATGGGAAATGCTTCTACGGTTCAAGTCAAAGGAAAAGGACCAGTAGAGATTGAATTCACATCTGGAAAATTACTCACTCTGAAAGATGTACTTTATGTACCTGAAGTTAGGAAAAACATGATATCTGTACCTTTACTTAATAAGCATGGTTTCAAATCTGTATTTGAGGGAGATAAATTTATTCTCTCCAAAGGGGGTATGTTTGTAGGGAAGGGTTATCTTTCTGAGAATATGTTCATGTGTAATGTTGTTAATAATAATAACAATAATAATAATGATGTGATTTCTGCTTATATTGTTGATTCTTATGATTTATGGCATATGCGACTAGGACATGTTAGTTTTAGAAAATTAAATGATATGATGAAATCAAATTTAATTCCAACTAGTGACAAAAATTCAAATTCATGTACTACTTGAATGTTAATTAAAATTACTAGACAACCTTTTAAAACAGTTGAAAGAAGTTTTAAAGTGTTAGATTTAATTCAGTCTGATGTATGTGATTTACATGGTTGGCCCACAATTGGTGGTAAAAAGTATTTTGTCACTTTCATTGATGATTGCACTAGATTTTGTTATGTTTATTTAATGCACTCTAAGGATGAAGTCTTAGAAAAGTTTAAAATTTTTAAAGCACAAGTAGAACTTCAACATGAAACTTTCATTAAATATTTTCGGAGTGATAGAGGGGGAGATTTCTATCATCCTAATTATTTTGAGTCCACTGATATTATACATCAAATAACTGCACCATATTCCCCACAACAAAATGGAATAGCAGAAAGGAAAAATAGGATGCTGGAAGAAATGGTAAATGCCATGTTATCCTATTCTGGTTTATCTAAAGGATATTGGGGTGAAGCCATGCTAACTGCATGTTATATATTGAATAAAGTTCCTAATAAAAGGAACAAGATAACCCCATATGAACTCTGGAAGAAAAGAAAACTCAATCTAAACTATCTAAAAGTTTGGGATTGTAGAGCAATTGTAAAGGTGCCTGAACCAAAAAGAAAGAATTTGGGAGAAACAAGAATTGAATGTGTATTTCTGGGCTATGCTGAAAATAGCAAAGCATATAGATTCATGGTTATTGAATCCAATGAATCATATCCTATTAATACCGTGATTGAGTCAAGAGATGCAATTTTTCAAGAGAGTAGATTTACCTCAATTCAATATCCCAAGGATAATGTTTATTATGATGTTCAAAGTTTAGAAAATAATGTATCTAATAATGATATGTTGGAATGTTCAGAATCTCGAAGAAGTAAAAGAACCCGAAAAGCGAAAAACTATGGATCAAACTTCTTTATGTTCCTTGTAGAAGGAAATAATGATTCCATAAATCGTTATGGACCAATTTGCTATAATCTAGAAAATGATCCAGTAACATTTGAAGAGGCAATAAAATCTCAAGATTCTGCCTTTTGGAAAGAAGCTATCCAAGAGGAAATGAACTCAATTATGGGTAATAAAACCTGGAAACTAGTAGATCTTCCACCAGGATCAAAACCAATAGGGTGTAAATGGATCTTTAAAAGAAAAATGAAAGTTGATGGTACCATTGAAAAATTCAAAGCTAGACTTGTCGCTAAAGGATTTACACAAAAAGAAGGAATTGATTATTTTGATACTTATGCACCTGTTGCAAGAATTGCATCAATTAGAGTGCTTTTTGGCACCTGCTTCCATCTATAAATTTGTTATTCATCAAATGGATGTTAAAACTGCTTTCCTAAATGGAGAATTGGATGAAGAAATGTATATGAAACAACCTTAAGGGTTCTTTATCAAAGGCCAAGAACATAAAGTGTGTAAATTAACTAAGTCTTTATATGGGTTAAAACAAGCACCCAAACAATGACATCAAAAATTTGACCAAGTTATGTTGGCCAATGGATACAAAATAAATGAATCTGACAAATGTATTTATAGTAACTTTAACAATGGAAAAGGGGTTATGATTTGTTTATATGTGGATGATATGTTAATCTTTGGTACTGAATTAAAAGAGGCAGAAAAGACTAAAGCTTTCTTATCCAAAATTTTTGATATGAAAGACTTAGGTGAAGCAGATGTGATTTTAGGAATTAAAATTATAAGAGATGGTGAACATATTGGTTAATCCCAATCTCACTATATCGAAAAGGTGCTTAAGAAATTTGGTCACTTCAGTAGCAAATTTTGATATGAAAGACTTAGGTGAAGCAGATGTGATTTTAGGAATTAAAATCATAAGAGATGGTGAACATATTGGTTAATCCCAATCTCACTATATCAAAAAGGTGCTTAAGAAATTTGGTCACTTCAGTAGCAAATCTGTTTCTACCCCATTTGATCAAAATGTTAATTTGCAACCACAAAGAGGGTGTCCAGTGGCACAACTTGAATACTCCAAGGTAATCAGATGCTTGATGTATGCTATGACTTGTACCAGACCTGATATAACATATGTGGTTGGTAGGTTAAGTCGATATACAAGTAATCCAAGTAGAGACCATTGGCATGCTGTTAATAGAGTATTAAAATATTTAAAAGGGACGATTAATTATAGTTTAACATATAGTGGATATCCTTCGGTTTTGGAAGGATATACAAATGCCAGTTAGGTAACATATGTTGAAGATCATGCCTCCACTAGTGGATGGATCTTCAATCTTGGTGGAGGTGCAGTTTCTTGGGGTTCGAAGAAACAAACTTGCATTGTCGACACCACCATGACTGCATAATTTATTGCTCTGGCTGTAGGTAGTAAAGAGGCAGAATGGCTAAGAAACTTATTGTATGAGATACCTATTTGGCCAAAGCCAATAACACCTGTATCCATACATTGTGATAGTCAATCCACACTATCTAAAGCATATAGCCAAGTATATAATAGAAAATCTAGACATATTGGTATAAGACATAGCTATGTGAAAGATTCAATTTTAAATGGAGTAATCTCCATAGTGCACGTAAGAACTAAAAATAATCTTGCAGATCCTTTGACGAAAGGTCTGACAAAAGACATGGTGTTGAAGACATCATTGGGGATGGGTCTCAAGCCCATATCTAATTAATCACCAATAGTGGAAACTCAACTCACACTTGATTAAAATCAAGTCTTGAATTCAATGATGAAAGTACATTATTAGAGTGACTGAAGTACTTGACAATAGAAACATCCCAAGGGGAAAAAAGTACTTAGACCATAAAAAGCAAAGTGATAGGATGAGATTATTCTCTTAATAGATGTATAGCATATGTTTTGCTGAAATGCTTATTATGGTAGCATTTCCGATATAGTCTACCTATATGAGAATGAAGTTGGCCGCTTCATAGAGTTCAAGGGCTTGACTCTTAAATTCTTATGAAAAGGATACATGACATAGTGCCTTATCAAATGTGTCATATTTACAATTCTTTTGATAGTATCGAGATTTCATGTGTAAGTTTTGCACACTTGTTCTAATGAGTAGTTGGTTCAAAGCTTGTCTACCAATGTCTGTTCGGGATGAGTGAAACCCATAACTTACTAAGTATTGGTTCAAATCGTAAGATACCTATATCTGAAACCATGATATTTCCATAATTATGAGATTTAGTTATTTTGAAAATGGTGGGGGATTGTAAGAGAATTTCCAAAGTAATATTAAATAGAATGATTGTATTATTTGAATTAATAATATAAATATTATATTTGGACTTTTTCATCTCTAATTTAAATGCTACGTGCTGAATATTATTGGTATAGTATGCCATGTCATTGGTTAGCATTTAATTAGGAACAATTGCAACTTATAAGCAATATATTGCTAGTTTTTAACAAAGCATTGTTACTGTTCGGTGTAACCCAAAATGGTGCAATACAATATTTTAAGGGATACATCTGTTCCCAAACATAATGTAGCATCATTATAAATTGAATGTTTCTTGACACGATGAAACACACAAAAATTACAATCTGTCTCAAACTATTTTCTCACTCTAAATTATCTTTTTCTTCTCTAATGCATGAGAGCAAGTAAAAGAATTATTCTTCTGTAAAATACTATCAAAGATACGCTTAGAGAGATTGTGCAATTCTCTTTAAGGATTCCAAAGTATCCTGCAGGAAATTCACCGGTAAACCCGTTTGCATCCAATATACCAAGATTGGTGGGGGAGAATTGTTGCTTAAGCTTAGTGTGGAAACATACGTTTTGGAAGTTTATCAAAAAAATTTATTTCTCTATTTTCATCTTCATTAATTCTTAGTTTTGCAGCAGTCCCAAAGACTATATATCTAACATTGGAACAAGCTAAGGAATCCCGGACTTGAGTATAATATCGTCGCAATAATGAAACCTTTATTGTACCTATCTACCAAAAGAAGAAAGATCAACAAATTAGAGCTGAACTAGTCCATGTAACTACATAGGAAAAAAATAAAATGACATGCCAAACACTTCTTTTCACCCCTCCATGGAACTAGCTTTCGCCACTTCCATACAAGGTATCAAATTATTAGAAAAAGAGAGAAAAATTGCCTTCATACCCTTATCAACCTGGTTGAGACCTTTGTTAGAGACCCAATAAGATTTAACACCTTTAAAGAAATGATTCGGGGACTAGAATCGTCGCCTATGGTCCATACATCATACTTGCCCGATAGAAGTAAGAGAGAACACAAAATTCCTCGTGAGCGCCAGGAGAGATAGTCTTAGCTAGGAAGTAAACATTCTTGAAATGCTTCTAGCTATCGATGTAAACCTTGAACGTATGGCTCTTGGCGTGACATAGAGAAACATGTCCATGGCCAACAACATTCTTATGGGCGAGACATACTTCAAAATGATAGAAAAAGAGATCTCGAGAAGATGAAACACTTCCCTATGATATTCATACGAAACACGAATACTCGTACAAAACTTCAAGCACAAGGATGAAGTTGTGAAGGTGGAATGTAGAGATGATCCAGAATCTCCTTTTTAAAAGAGGTTAGTGGAAGTCGAACATCCAACTTCTAGAAAATGCAGGAATAAAAGATGATAGAAAACTCCTCAAGTGGAATATCCTTTTGTCGGTTGGAATTGGAAAAATACACAATAAGAGGAAGCCTTTATTTCCTAAGGACCAGACAATGCTTCTTTCCTTTGACCAAAAACAAATTTGTAGGTTAAATATTCAGGTTCGACCCAAGAAACGATTGTTCCATCCGATACACAAAAATATAACTTCAAAGTAAAACATTAGGTTCCCTAATGTACCTGTTCTAGGTAGGCTATATCTCTCTTGGACCAACCACTTTGAGATAGCCTGTTCATAGTCATAACTTTTGGGACAACTACACAATTATGTCTCCGGAGTCTTTTCCTTACTAGAGAACTATCATGTGCCTTGCTGTAAGAGATCTATATCTCGTGCGCATCCAACGATCCTAGGTTGTTATTTCTATCCCATACGTATAAGGAATGACGTCGAATCATGTACTCCCTCCGTCCCATATTATTTGTCACAATTGAGCTTTTCACACAGATTAAGAAAAGATGATAAAGAGAAGAAAGACAATATTGTTTTTACTATATTACCCTTATTCTACTAATTTGTATTTTAATTATTATTATTATTTATTTTAAATAACCACTCATTAATGCTAACTTCTCAACTCCATATCATTAAATATTGTCATAATTCATAGTAGGCCAGAAGATTCATTCAAATTTGTATGCTTCACATGAAAAAAAAAGTAGAGGAAAATCATTAACAATATTCTCCCTCCAAATAATTAAAATTTTTCACCGAATTTTGTTCTATAAAATTCCATTTATGACGTTGTTAATAGACATTTCTTTTATTAATAGTTATGGATGAAAATATTATACCGGCAGTTGATTTAGACGAAAACCTTGGTAAGCATGACTTTTATTATTCATAATGTATTCACTTTTTTGATAAGTTATGTTTTCTCATACAATTTGTTCTTTATTTACATCGATCATTTATAGATCTTTAAATGGTGTTTAAAATGGTGGCATCACAATTTTTAGTTTCAACACGTACTATTCAACATATTTGGAAATAAGGAAGAAATAATGGCGTGCATGCCGACATATCTCATAAAAGAACAAAGAATTGTGGTCGTAAAATAATTGAAGTTGAATATTATCGAATCCGTGAGATTCCTTTGCGCCAAAGAACGACAGTTAGATCTCTTTCGTATGCAGCTAAAGTTAGTAAGAGCACATTGTATAGATCTTTAAAGTCGGGAGTTTTATGGAGATATTCAAATGCTATTAAGCCTTTTTTAAATGAAGAAAACAAAACAGAGAAATTGCGTTTTTGTTTATCAATGCTAGATAGTTCAAGCTTGCCACATGATTCCATGTTTTCAGGTATGTATAACACTATTCATATCAATGAAAAGTGGTTCTATATGCCAAAAAAAGTGAGAACTATTACTTACTTCAAGATGAAGAAGTTCTGTTGTGCACATGTAAAAGCAAGAACTTCATCAAAAAGTCATGTTTTTAGCTGCTATAGCTCGTCCAAGGTTTGATGCACAAGGAAATGAAATTTTTTCTGGAAAAATTGGAATATTTCCCTTCGTCACCCAAGAGCCAACTAAAAGGAATAATATTAATAGAGTTACAGGAACACTAGTAACCAAACCAATCACTTCAGTTAACAAAAATGTGATAAACACGTACTTGATCGATACAATTTTACCCGCCGTCAAGGAAGAATGACCTAGAGACGAAAAGGGATCTCCAATATTTATCCAGCAAGACAATGCTAGAACACACATTGATTCTCACGATGAAGAATTTTGTCGAGTAACTTCACAAGATGGATTTGACATTCGAATAGCGTGTCAGCCGACAAATTCACCCGATTTAAATGTTTTAGATCTTGGATATTTCAATGCTATTCAATCCTTACAACATAAGGAGTCACCAAATTCTATTGATGATCTAGTGAAAGCCGTTGAAAAATCTTTTAAAACATTTTTAGTAGTGAGGTCAAATCATATTTTTTTTTAACTTTGCAGTCGTGTATGATCGAAATCTTGAAGACTAGAGGTTCCTAAAAATACAAAATTTCACATTTAAAAAAGAAAATGTTGGAGCATTAAGGACAAATACCTACACAATTGAAGTGTGATCCTACATTAGTACAAAATGTTCTTGAATATTTAAATTAATTTTGAGTTATTTTTAGTTTTATTTGTAATTTCTTGAACATTTGTTGGATGATTTTATATGACATTAACTTTTTTATTTTTCTTTGATCTATAATACTAATGTGCATGGCAATTTGTTTTCAATGTCTGATACACGAATATAATTGTTCAGTCATTTTTGAACGATCTCTAATATTCATGACAAACTAATGTGCATGACAAAATTAGAAAATGAACATCATATTTTAACTTGACAAAAATAGAAAATTAAAATCATACTTATAACTTGACAAAATAAAAAATTAAAATCATACAGAACTTGGCAAAAATACAAAATTAAAACCGTACTTATAACTTGTCAAAAATAAAAAATGAAAATTATAATTTGACAGAAATAAAAAATCAAAACAAAATTACACTATTTCTTTAGAGTTTAAAATCTTGGAACCCATAGGATGTAAGTAACTATAATAAATCTTAAATTAATTAACCTATCTAGATATTATTTAGAAAACCTGATTAATGGAGAATCTAATCTATCTAATCCAGAAAAAATGCTCAAAGGTGAAAAGAAACAATGTGCAATTCAGAAGGTGAATGCAGACGTTTGACTTTTCTAATAGTTCTTCCTTTTGCTTTTCTCTGTCTCCTCCTCTCAATCGTTGGTGTTTCCTTAGGATTATCGGGTAATCTTCTCTCTTACTTTGATTTCTTCATTTCAGATTTGTGTTTCAATCTCATTGCGCTATAAAAATCAAAACTTTGGCTCATATTTTTGCAGATTATTGCTTTAATGCATATTCCCCTGTTTCTTGTGTTTCACAATAGTCATTGAACTTGCTCTTGAACTAAGCATAGCTCCATTGCATGTCATGACGTGGTTCACCTCTATGATCCCATGCTGATCCTTTTTTCTTTGCTTTTTGCCAAATTTTGTTATTCTTTTGATCAAGAGTGAATTAGGTTTTTAGGTTATTACATCTGTAACAAGAACACTTCTGAAAAAATGTGTATCCGTATCAGCCAACACCTTATTGATGTCAGATTGTTAGTGTTTGTGATATCATCATTTTGGTGGTAGTGGCCGGTGTGAGTTTCGCTCCGTCATCCTTTTGGTGGTGGGTCTGTCATCTTAACTGATGTCAGCTTGTGCGATAGTGTTAGTCCTATCAATATTTTGGGGGTAGTAGCCGGTGTGAGTTTCGCTCCGTCATCCTTTGGTGGGGGTCTGTCATCTTGATTGATGTCAGATTGTGCGATAGTGTTCGTCCTATCATCCTTTTGGTGGTAGTGGTCGGTGCGAGTTTTGCTCCGCCATCCTTTTGGTGGGGGGTCTATCATCTTGTTGATGTCAGATGGTGCGATATTATTTGTCCTATCATCCTTTTGGTGTTAGTGGCCGGTGTGAGTTTCGCTCCTTCATCCTTTGAAAAAATTGCGTGTCCGTGTCAGCCAACACAGACACCTTTGATTATTATTAATATTGACGTGGACGTGTTGGTGTCGTGTTTCCCGTGAATGTGGATCGTTATTAATGCATGGATGAATTCTAGTTGTATAGAATGAAAACTGATTCTAGTTTCTAGTTACATGAAGATATACCAAAATTACAAAAACTCATGAGACCCATATCTATGTGTGTGTATATATAGTTACACAATACTTGTATTGTTTTATAGGATCAAAGGAAAACTGTTATTTATTTGCCGCTACATTAAGGTAGAGTTTGCATAAAACAGATTATTTATAAACACACTATTCACTTAAAAGGCCTTAACACACAAAACTCACTTTGCCTTTGATCCAATGCTCTATTTTGATTCTGATTCTCCATCTCCAACAGCAATAACCTTAGTTGTCTCTGCTATTTCTGCTACGGTTTCACCTATGGCACTCAACACTCCACCACCCTCTTTTCCCTCTTCACTTTTTTCTATCACTTTCTTAGCTGGTTTCAACATGTTTTCTCCAATTTCTAGCACAGTTTCACCTACAGCTCCCAACACAGTACTTCCACCTTCACTAACCTTATTATTCAATGGCTCATTTACCATATGCAGATTCTGCACAATACCCTCGTGAGATTCTTGTTTCTCTTCCTCGAAGCCTTTTCCGACTATGGTTTCATCTAGCTCTTGTTCTTGTACTCTACTTGCTGCAGAATCTGTAACAGTAACCTCCAATTTCTCCTTTACCGTATGCAGATTCTGCATAACACCCACTTGAGATTCTTGTGTCTTTCTCTCAAAGCCCTTTTCAAGTATGGTATCATTTAGCTTTTGTTCTTGTACTCTCCTTGCAGCAGAATCATCACCTTTTACAACTTCGGCATAGGTAGCCAACACATTGTTTTCCCTATTTTTGTTCATTTTTTCTGAATGTTGTGTTTTAGTTTCCCCCAACACACCTTGCTTTTTTGCTTTCTCTCTCTCTTGAACTCTCTCAAAGCTTCCCTCATTGCTGCTTTCGTTATCCTTCTGTGGAAGAACTTTAACTACAGTTTCACAGACAACAACAGGTTTCGTTTTTCCTTCTTTTTGGTCTTGCTTTTTTCCTTTAGCAGCTTTTTCCCTTCGTTTTCTTTCAACTGCTTTATCTTGAGACTTGCCTCTATCACCATGCAACTCCCCAATGTCTTGTTGTTTCTGATTATTACCACCCTCTCCTTCATTTCTTTGTTCCTGGATTTGTATCTCCCCGATCTCCACAAACGTCTCACTGAATACTTCTCCACGATGCACCTGTTCAGAAGCCATTCTTTTTGCTTTGTTATCTCTTGATGGAAACAATGCTACACTGCTTTTCTTTCAAATTGTTGCTTTTGATAAATCTGTTTGTTCACCGAAGAAAGAACAAAGTGAAGTCTGGTTTTAAAGGAACAATATAGGGGCATGTCGGTTTGAAGTCTTAAGTTTGAAAATGACATGGAAGGACATGTGGTGTAACAAATTAGGAACTGTCTTAAAATCAATGGAGTGACTCAGCTTCACAATCCAGTGGTAAGTTCTATGGATTGAAACAGTGCCAGTAGCTAGCTTGTCAGTTTTGAGACACGTCAAAGCTTACATGAAGGGATGTTTTTTATGTACACTACTTTGGAATACACTCTATTGGGCATGTCTGGATTGAAGTTTATCTACTGATATTTGCACTAGTGAGATAGTTTGAAATAGGTTATAGGAACAATTTATCGAACTCATACGTTGTTTTCAGGTGATTAGATATACAAACAAAGACTTCATTTTTTTTTCTGTTATTGAAATAATTTATTCATAAACACTAAATCTATATTTGGTATAGCATTTTAAATTTATTTTAGATACGTAAGATTGATTTTGACATGTCTAGTTATTCTAAAGCATAATTCATTTTTTAATTTAAAATTAAAATTTGTGATTTTTATATTAAAATTTATTAAATATTTTTAAGCCGAATAAATTTTACAGAACTAGTAAACTCAAAAATCAATATTTGTCATTGAAGAACAAAACACACACTTTTCCTATCTCTCTATTTTTTTAAATCAATCCTATCTCTTTATTATTTAATTATAAACAAAAGTAAATTAAAAAGAGTTGATGAATTTGGTCAAAATTTAGACCCAATACATTATCTTTTTTGGACCCATTTTAAACTTATAATTAAGAAGAGAGGGAGTATGCAATAAGGATGTGCTTTAAATCAGGCTGACTTACAAGGACCTATAGTCTAATCTATTTAAAGTTAGATTAGATTAGATTTATTTAATAAAAAAATTAAACTTAGATTTTTTTTAAAAGTATTTAATTAAATAGGTTAGTCTTATGCTATTAAAATAATCTATGAAGTCTTATAGGCTGACCTATATATATATATATATATATATATATATATATATATATATATATATATATATATATATATATATATATATTAGAAAAAATGGTAAATTGGTTGGCCTACATATACATATTTATTAGAAAAAAATGTCAAATAGGTCGGCCTACATATGTATATATAGACCGACGTATAAGACTTCTTAAGTAATATGGAACAATTGAAAACCTTAATAAGAAATAGACTTTTAGGTCAGGCCAGACCAAAAATAGAGCCTACAGTATGCCATAGGACAAGCTCAGGCCTTATAAGTTTATCGTAAGTCAGACTCAGGCCTTCTAAAGCCTATCATAGCCTATTTTCACCCCTATTTATGAGCAAGTGATGCGACGGATGGGCGAGGGTTATGATCTATATACGAGTGTTATGATCCATGAGAGAGTGTTGCAATAAATGGGTGACTAGAATCTTTGCCCCTTTCTCAGTTTGCTTTGAATTGCTTCCTCTGGGTCCTTTTTTTCCAAGTTTGGTAAACTTATCTTCGTATAAGACTCAATACAAACGTATCAATGTATATCTCAAGTCTCAAGATTCAAGAATGTTGAAGGTAATCATAAATGGATACTACAATACCAGTAATAAAAGATGGAATTGCTAAAGGAGAAAGCACATGAACACTAGATGATAAATCAAAAGTTTTACTAAACCCTAGGCATTCAATTATTTATCATGCATATTACCCATGAAAAAACGTGAACGAGTAAACTAAAACCCTAAGATTCAAATATTTATCATGAACATTAACTATGAAAAACGTGAACGAGTAAATGAATGCGAGACTGCAAAAAAGATATGAGACACCCTACAAATATATATTGAATGAGCATATCATATAAAAATGAAACAAGAATAAACATAGAAGTAAAAAAGTTTAAAGTATTTGAAACGAGTAAAGATGAAAATCTTGATGAAACATATGCAAGATTCACAACCATGGTAAATGAGATGGGCTCTTTTGGGAAAATATATTCATGCTCATGGAGACCTATGATCACAACTATATATATATATATATATATATATATATATATATATATATATATATATATATATATATATATATATATATATATATATATATATATATATATATATATATATATATATATATATATATATATATATATATATATATATATATATATATATATATATATATATATATATATATATAAAATAAAGATTTACCTTAGAATAACTCATTGGATAATGAAAATATCATGACTCCATACCTAAAAGAAGATAAACTAATAAGAAAAGGTAAAATGACTACTATAAAAGAATATAAAAACTTCTAAGGAATCACATCATCTGAAAAGAGATGAGATAATAAGAAAAGAGTCGGTTTGGATGATCCTAGAGATGAAATTGATCTAATTTCACAAAATTCAAAGAATGTTAAATAAAAGATATCAAATTAAAATAATATTTACAAGCAAACGACAAACTCCTAAAATTGAAGTTGACAAAATTCAAATCACGTAGTATGGATGCAATAAAGTAAAAGAAACTACAAAATAGATTGTCCTCAAAACTAAAACGCCCATAGAAACTTTCCTTAAAAAAGATATATATTTCTAGCATTTTGTACTAAATCCTAGTGGCTTAAATGCACCAGGCTTACCTAGCTTAGGTTTGAAACCAATAAAGATTCTAGCACCACTCGACTTGGAGGCACTTGACATAACATTGGTTAGCTTCATAGAGAGGTTGACTTCAAATGAGAGGTTGACATTATAGAAGGTTGGATTTAGAGATGGGTTGACTTCACAGGAGAGGTTGGCTTCACAGGAAGGGATGGTATAACATTATTTGGCATAAGATTTATATCAATACTAATAGGCTGGGATAGAGTTCAGGGTCAGTCCTAAAAAACATGTACATGCCTATTTGTGATAAATCATATGTGGAACCATGTGCTTGCAGGTATAATTAAGAATTTATCTAAGATGATAAAGGTCATGGATAACAAGACTCAAGATGCATTTGCATAACATTGATGATAGCATGGTTTTAATGATGACAACACCTAACAACAATTGAATTGGTCTTAATGATAATAATACATGAAGTTAAGCAATTGATAAAGCTAGGTCAAGCGGTCAAATATGCATAAGGTGGTTGATCAAGCTATCCTTTCGAATCGAGGTAAAGAGTCTAGGGTTTATGTTTACATCCATCTCTGATGATCGTGATTAACTTGAAGTTATCTCAAGTCTTATCCAATAGAAGATTCAAGTTTCCAGTGAAGTACTTATATAATTCACAAAATTGAATCTTTAGAGTGTGAAAGAGAGAAAGTGTGAAAGCTCGCTTGATCGCGTTCGTCTGAGTGATTAGTGTATTGTAAAGACAAAAGGGTGTTTCTGGAAGTAGTATGGCTAAATCACGCGCGCACACACACACACACACACACACACACACACACACACATACACACACACACACAAACACACACACACACAAACACACACGAACGAGCACACGTACACACGCACGCGCACACACACACACACATACACACACAGGCATGTAGGTGTCGCTACTCGAAAAATGCGTCGCGCAACGACGGGAAGGCGAAAAAGATAGACAGAAGAGTCGCCACCGAACTTTATTTATCCCATGAGGGGAAAGGAAAATATCGAGAAAACCTTAAGAAAGAAATGGATAAGATGGTCTCGCGACCAAGAACGGGTTCGGAAGCCGGTTATGCGAGGGGAAGGTATTAGCACCCCTCGCATCCATCGTACTCGATGGGAACCTTTTGTTTGTCGGTGTGTGATTATATTTGCTAAAATATTATGCTATAAAAGTGTTCCACAGGGTAAAAGAAGGGTTAGAAACAAGAAAGTTAGGAGGAAAGAGAGAACGGGGAAGAAAAGAGAAAGAACAGACTCGGTAAGACTTCGCAGTCCTATGCCTACGTATTCTCAATAGACAAGAGAAAGTCAGAGTCGACGTAGTTCGGGGAACTACAGATATGGAGGGGAATGTGCTCGGCAAGGATTGTGGCCCTTGTGCCTACGTATCTTTACTTGAGAAAGTAAAGAATCAGAGCAGCCGTAGTTCGGCCTACGGTGTGTTGATGTTTTTTATGGATGATGCTATCGTGCGCATTCTAGCAGTTAGGTGTTTTGCTGCTCGCTCGTTGGAGACTTAGGCGTTACCTGTTTGCGGTAGAACGGACGTAACATATCCTTTTTGAAAGATTGATTAGTTTTCGCCACGCGAGGCAAGAAGTCACGTTTGATTGATTGGATTGTTTTTTAGGGGCGAGATAGGTCTTCGGATAGTAACCCCTACGGGTAGTACCCAATTCGTCATCTCAAAGTTTTTGTTATAAGAAGGTGTGGCGAACGAGGCGTCTTCATATTGAAAGACGAGCGTCGAAACCACCCTCACTACAGTGGGCATCCCAACGCTCAGAGAAGAAGAGGTCTACACCCAATCCTCTCTCTTTAATTCAATACAAAGGGAACTTCGTTCTCTTATTAAAGATGTTTTTGGTTTTGAATGGTAAGTGCTTTGCGACAGAGAACCCTACGGTAAACGTCAGCACTCGGGATAGGAGAAGGCCTACGCCTAACCACTCCACGACCATTCAAGTTTTAATGTGAAAGAGATTTGAAAATGCACTCGATACGAGACCGAGGTTTTAGGAGCAAAAGGGGTGAAAGCGTCTTCGTATTGAAAGACGAGTATCGGGACCACCCTCACTACAGTGGGCATCCCAACACTCGAAGAAGAAGGGGACTACACCCAATCCTCTTATTTTAATTCAATACCAAGAACAGTTATTTTTGAGAAACGTTACAAGATACAACGCGAGCAAACCCTAATAGAGGGTCAACTTTCAAGTAAGTCCAAGATCTTGAAAATCATCAATGATTTGAAATGTTGTTTTATTAAATGAAAACAATTAAAATTATAGTTAATTTGCAAAAAGAAAGGATCTAAAATAAGCAAGTATTTAAAAATATATTGGTTTTGGAAATTATATAGTAAATCAAATAAATAAATTAAATGAAATTAAGAAAAAGGCAAGAGGTGGGAATCGAACCCACCTCCCTTTGGTTCAAAGTCAACAATCCCAACCACTAAGACACCAGGCGCGCGTTTGACATGGAATAGGGAGGAAAAATATAAAAGGGTAGAAAGGAAATATAAAGGAAGAAAATAAAAAGAAAAAAAAAGTGGTTTTGGTCCATGGCAGGACTCGAACCAAGGTGTACAGTATTACAAGGCGCATGGTCTACCGCTGGGGCGGTGATACTTCCAATAACTAAATTGGAAAGAAAAATATACATACCAAAACAAAGATAATTGCTGGGTAAAAAAAATAAACAACTTCAAAGCAAAACGAAAATTGAACAAAGTTCGAGCCTATCCCGCACATTATTTACTGATGAACACAAAGGTATTGCTCAAATCTTCAAAATCGTGTTTGACGAATGGAAACGCAAGAAGAGTTATTGAAGGGCATGGAGGGAAATCAAAGGCTGATAGAAATATGAACAAATAAAAATCCAATTATGCTCGTGAATCAACGCTTATGGATTAAATTCAATGAACACAAACAACTTTTTCAATAGAACAAGCAATGATCACCAAATTGCATATCATAGGGGTAATCCACAACAAGCCTCAAATCCACACAAAAACTAATATCTAAGCCTAAGACAGCATTGGGTACACTATTCGAATTGCAAACAAAACCTGACCTCAACACATACTAACAAGCAAGCAACACAGTATCTTGACAAAACCCCCAACAGTAATCCAAACAGGTTTTTTATCCCAAACCAAACACGAATTACAGCTCATGTACAGCAGGAACAGAACTTAGAGAAAACCAAATGTTAAACTTATGCACAGCCAAACACAACAATAACAGCACAACAGCCCTACTGTCAAACTGCTCTAAAAAAGTTAACCTACATGCCAAACAATAGCTTTCTGCCACAAATACAGGTTCCAAACATTGATATTACTATGTTCCAACAAATATCAACTGTGCACTTGATTCCACAATCGTCATGAAAACAAACGCGCTCAATGGTTCTCCTCTTAGACTAACAAAAATCAAGCAATAATGCAAGATATCAGTAGCAACAGTAGCATCAAATTCAAACCCCAAACAGCAATATATTAACAGTCCTCAAGCAATTAAACCAAATGCCAAATTAAAATTTATGCTCAACCCTTACACGGCATTGAAAGTGTATAAGGTGTGGTTTTAATGTAAAAGTGAGTGTGTGAGAAAAAACAATGTGGCCTGGTTTATTTAAATCACTTGTGGCAAACATGTGAACCTGCTCTGATGAACCAAACCAACAAAAAACAGCCAGCACACTCGTTATCATACCGAAATCAGAGTGTTAACCGTTAACTCAATCTCTTGAGATCAGTTTGATGATAGCAAACAAAGAATAAATAGAACAAATGGTAGTGAGTACAAGCATGAACCAGAACAATTTGAAGGAAAATCAATCATTAAGCACTAAACCAAACTGCCTCAAACGCCGAAACAGATTCCTCATAAGAAACAAACACTAGTGATGAGGCTTATCCTAAGTCCAACACTCCCAATAATCCTATACATGCCTGACCCTAACTGCTACACTGAAACTAAAAAAAACAACAAACAATACTGGTTCAACTCAAAGCAGGAAAAAAAATTCAACAAAACAATTTGCAAAAATGCTGTAAATTTCAGATATGGATATTAAGCAGCAACAGCATACCATGACAAAAAAAACATACAGCATACTCACTCAATGTACATTTGAGATTGGCAGCACACACCCTAATTGAACAAAGTACATAAAAACTTCCACACGGACAAAACTCGCCCTAGACCACTACTAAGGTCATGAACCTCAATTAAACTCAAACAAAAAGATAAACAAACAGGACAGGAACTTGGAACTGTAAGAGAATCAAATAAAATGCCCTAGGCAACCTGCTGCTAAATGTTGGCAACTCAAACATAACCACAGTGTTTTCATAGCAAAGAAACAACACATCTTATATTAGCACACAACACAAAACCATGGCTAAATATTGAACAAAGCTGGGCTTCAACAGCACATGAACTCAAACTGAACACAAAGCATGCATAAATCCTGCACAATCAAGACACACACACACATGGAACAACCTGTCATCACCCTAAGACACACCTGCATTTGGCCTTACATACAAGTTTAAACATGGTAACACAATGCTCCACACACTAAGCAAACAACCACAAATAGTCAGTATTTCAAAACAGCATAACCAAGAATAATGACTCAGCAAGTTAACTCAACAGAAACATGGAGCAAATTAATGAACTTACAAACGGTAGTGCTCTTAATAAATTTTAAGCTTAACACAAGTCAGTACAAATGACCATAACACATGTATCCCTTATATGTCCTCCAGATTCAAACAAAAAAAAACATCATAGGCAACTTCAGCTTTTTTCAAACATGTATGAAATTGAAAACAAAACTTAAAGGAACAAATACCCAATCATGGTGAATGCTTATGATAAAAAGGGGCTCCACACATTCATACCTGAGGAAGGAGACTTGGTATCCACAGAAAGTTGTAGAGTTCCTCCTTGTTTGCAAATTTAGCCTATCTTCCTTGAGAGCAGCTCCCAGTATCCAACTCTTTGAGATGCTCTTTTCAAAAACTCGTGGCTGCTAGGGTTTCCTTCTCCCTTTAGCCTTTTATATCCTCAATTTTAAAAAAAATCAAAAATCCTTTTTGCTGAGCTTTTCTCCTTTTTCGGTCCTCTTCTTGTCTTGTTGTGGTAGCAGCTCAGGCTAGGGCTTGGTAGAGGCTGCTTGTTCGCCCAAATGGGGAAAGAATCAGAGGGCCTCAGTAGTTGTACTCCATAGATGTCTGGCCTTGAAATAGCAATGTGGAGCACGCTTCAAACCTAGTTCTATTTCCCTCCCATCTTTTGGCAATTTCATCCGTAAATTGAACAATATCACTCCTAAAACGAAAACTAACAAATACCAAAGTTGATCCTCGTGACAAAATGAATAAGGACGAATCTCGTTTCATCCAAAATGATGAATCCTTCCCCACTCTCTGAGTCTTCATGTATGGTCATCTGGCTCTTCTAATTCTGCCCAGCTTTTGCTTTAGTTTTAACATGTATTCATTTTCTCTCCATAGCATCCAAAACTACGCGCTTCTGGCCAAGTGGTAGGGATAGGAAAGTGTAACTAAATGGGGGTAGGTTCGAACCTGGTGGGAGCAAGAATCCATCGTTTTTTTTATTTTCACACGCCTCTTTATTCTTTTCTTGTATTATGCATAGCTTTTCACCTCCTTGTGTTCACAAAAAGCATTTCTGGCCAAGTGGTAAGGAGTGAGATGATGGAACGAAAGGTGGTGGGTTCAAACCCCACCTTATTCATTTTTCCAATTCACTTATTTTTTGTGTAACCTATGAAATATACTTTATTCACTTTTCTTCTTTTCCATTTCTTTGTATAAAATGCAAATGATTTATGCCATGTAATATATTTTATATGATATATTTATTTTTTATTTATACTGATGCAGATGAAAAAAAATGAAAAATATGCCAGAGGGGTCGGTCAAATTTTGGGGTACAACAGTAGGCACACAAACATGCATGTACACACATACGCTGAAGGAAAATTGCGATCTAAACGCTGCGGAAAATAAAAATTTTCCTTTAGTGATCCTCACGAATGAGCATGGTCAGTGATAGAATCGTTACCTCTTTGTGGCGATTCAGATCTTTGATGCAGCGATCACAAGCGTTGATGAAGTGCAACGCCTCTACTCAGTCCACACGAACAGCTTCCGGTCACAGTGCTAGCTGCTTACGAACGGAATTATTTGAGTGAGAAAAGAGAATCAAAAACGAAATTGCATCAAGTGAAAGCTTCATCACAAGGGTTCCTTTTATAGACTCTCTTGTGGGCTGCGGGCTAAAACCCTAATTCACATGATCCATAATAATATTATATATTATTATAATAACTATTATTATAATAAATATATTTATTTTATTATTATTTTATAACCATTATAAAATAACAATAATTATTATTATATTATCCGAATTTCTATTTTTCACTTAAGTGCACCGTACCTTACGGTGTTCCTTTGATTTCTCTATCTCTCATCAAACTGTCCTTATGTGTGTGACCCTGTAGGATTTCGTAACGTTGGTAATTATATTAAATTATATATATTTAACATAATAAACAGTAAGCGGTATCTAGCAACACATCACTGCTACCCAAGTCACGAAAATGTCATGTGATCTGACAAAACCTTTTTCGTGATAATATATGTTTGTACAATTACCCTTTTGCCCCTATGTCTATATTGAACACAAGGCATACACTGTGTCATCCTTGTCCAGTTCAATATTGGGCCCTTAGACATTTCTCCTGTTATGCAGGATTGGCAAATTCCATCTAGGACACTCATGTCCCTCAGCATGCTTCGTGGAGTGCCCATCAACTGTCTTTATGATCATCCAGTTACGGATAATGTTTGATCAGCAATAAAGCACCCGACTCTACATCTAGGGTCCATAGTGGTTTCAGGTCGAAGGGTGGTAATACACCATTATCACCATGAGAATAACTTATGACACTTTGCATAACATACTATGTAGTATTCTCATAGCGGGTCAATCCGGTATAAATATTACTCCTAATATTTATACCTATGTCAAGACTTGATAACTCTTTATCCATGATCCATGAGATGTGATCATCAGTCTATCTTCATAATAGTCTCAATGCTTTTAATGTTATCCCACTTTGCAATAAAGCTTGACTACGGATATTTTAAGAATAATGTCTTTATGTTTAATGAGATCTCATGATTAAGTCACACTTAACATTTCATTAAACAGACTAACTATTCTAGGGACTTTATTATTCTGAAAGACAAACATAATAAAGAAATGCCTTTTATTATTAAACGAATAATCCGATACAAGTACCAAAAAGTATTGGCCTCTAGGGCTTACACCAACATACGCGCGCACACACACACAAACACACACACGCGCGCGCGCATGTACGCATACACACAGATGCACACAAATTCACAGGCATGCAGACGCACACACACACACACACACGCACTTACGCGCATACACACATAGCCTTACAGACAGACACACACACACATACAGATAGGCACTTACATACATGCGCACATAGCCACACAGACAGACACGCGCACACAGACAGACACACACAGGCACGTAAATGCGCACAGGAACACACAGACACACACATGAATACATACACACATACATAGGCACGCATGTAGTCACACTCACAAACACACACATGCACACATGCACAAACACACACACATACACAAATGCACACGCACAGACACACATACACACATACACAAGTGCACATGCATGCACACACTCACACACGCATAGCCAGTTGACTAGGAAACTCTTAAATTGATTAAAATACTTTTTACAACCATTTAATAGATTAAATACTTGACATAATATATTGGATAATATAAAATTGAGTCTATAATCGATTATGACAGTGTCTTAAAGAATGGTAATAACTCTGTGTCAAAACCTTCCAATTTGGACATCAATAATTGATTATTGCAAGTACCTAATCGATTAGGTCATTTATTTGTCCCATGGTTTATTTCCAAAATTACACCATTTCTTGACACATAAATAAATAGGCTTTCTACCATTTCAAATCATCCAAAAAACGTGAAAACCTCACTTTTCCTTTCTCTTAAGTCTCTCTAAATAATTTCCACTTTTGTCACATATTTAAGCAATAGTGCTTCAAGAGCGTTCTTGAGTTTCGTGAGGTTTTTGATATGAGTGAGGGCTTTATTATAAATTTATCAAGAGTTATTGTTTTCTCTTGAGTAAATCATTCTTATTTAGGAAGTAATCACTTTTAGTTTGGAGCTAAACTAGTTAAAAGCTATTTTAGGGATTAGTATAAGTCTCCATTTTATTCGTGAGCTCCATCATTGAAGAAAAGCTTTCCTTTTGGGTTTGTGAAAAATAACGAGAGAAAAATATTCACAAAGGTTCTTGAGCTCAGACTGGTCAAAAGCTCTATGGTTCGAGATTAGCCTAGTAAAAATTCTGGTTCAATTTCTGGTCAGCCCGTGTACAACCTTAGTTCGGTTCAGATGATAGCCAACTCAAAAATCTATCTTGGTTCAAGATTAACTTATGCAAACTCTCAGTCTGCCTTAGAAACTAACCGATCAAAACCTTGTTTGTTGTTTGGCGTGAAAACTAGCCGCTTCATTCCTCGGTGTGTTGTTTGTTTAAAAGGTATCTTGAAACTTCATTTCCTTGTATAAGGGGGGTTAATGGGCTTAAACTTCTAAAAGCTCTCAAGAATTATTGGATACTCTCAAGGACCAATTCTTGGGGAGAGGAATATGTCACTTCTTTAAGACCAAACCTCTATAAATCTCAGGTGTTATCTCTCTTTCCAAAACTCTTTTATTTTCCTCTTAGTTTCTTTACCTTGATTTTCCACTGCTTATCCAAACGATATTGACAAAATGTTTTCAAACTCTGATTTAGAAGATGACGTTGTTTTAAAATATCAATTTTCAAACCTCCATAATTCACCATCTCTTGTGTATGGAGTCACATGTTCAATCTAAGACATTATAACCTAACTCATGTTTAAAGACTAATCGTTACAAAAGGAATTGACTTCCAACATTGCTTTTAACAAGAGGGATTTCCTAAACACATATCCATAGTTTAATGGTGATAAGTTTGAATTATGGAAAGCTAGAAATAAAATATTCATAAACTTTCAATTTTTAATTGTGGGAAACTATAAACAAGGGTTTGTTTATCGTTACTTACTATGTTAATGGTAAATTAGTACATAAACTAAAATTTCTTTCAACAGTAGAATAAATGAGAAATTTTGAATTTGATTTCAAAACTAAAAGTTTCTTAGTTATATCTTTGGATGAAAATCAATTTTTCTATGTCCAAATTATAATTCTGTAAAGGAAATGTAGGATACTATTGAAATGATATATGGAGCTTCTTCAAGTATCAAAAAATATGAAATGAACACATGAGGCCAAGAAGATGAATGCCTCCTTCATAAATCCTTTTCAACCTTTAGAAAAATTAGAAAAAAATGTTAGAACTTTTGTCGCTAACAAATATCTAAGAATTAATATTTGGAACATAAACCTGATCCAATCCTTAAATAGAGAGATGAGAATGTTTATGATTTTCAAGAAAAATCTAAGAAGGAAGAAATCGTCGAAAAATTGAAAGAGTTTATCCAAATGTTAAAAGATGAAGGCTTAAGCTCAAACCTAGAAGCATCTCTAGCAACTTCATCAATAAACTCATCTGAAGACAAATAAACTCCAATATCTCCTTTAAAAGAACAATCTTAGTAGTTGAACAATCCTCGAAAGATTCAACATCAAAGAAGGAACTTCATCCTGAAGAGAATACGAAGAATAAGTATCAACGAACAATGTATTCAAAGATTCAACCTCAAGGAAAAATCTCTAAGAGTCAACCTCTAGTAGAACCTTAGAAGAATCTTCTTCCAAAAAAGAAGATAAAGTTTGTTTGAAAGCATCCTACGAGAAAGATGACCATGAGGCAACAAAGTAATCATACAAGATTTTTTTAAAAAATTAAGCGCTAATTTAATCGAGGAAAATAATAATATTAAGAAACTTAACTTAGATCTTAAGTATTATCTTGAGTTTCTAGAAAAAAAGTATTGAAACGCTTAAGTATGAAATAGTTAATGTTAGAAACCAAGCTAGAACATGTGATACTTGTGTCCTAATGGAAAAGGAAGTAAATGATTTGCATGAAAGCCTAAGTAAATTTAATAAGGGAAAAAAAACCTAGATTTGATTCTATCAAGTCAAAAGCCTTCTTTAAATAAAACTGGATTGGGGTTTAAATTCTGTAGAACACATAGTAAAAGGTTCAATAGAAAGAAAATGAATCGCTCAATCTATAAATGTTCTTATTGTAATAAATTTGGCCATGTAGAGCCATTTTGTTTTGATAAATTGAGAAGGTCTAGTGGTAGTAGTCCTAGGTCTATTAGAACTGCTAACGCATCAAGACCCAAGAAAATTTGAGTACCAAAGATGAAAACCTAGTCTATTTTTGTAAGGATGTTTTGCATCTTTAATGAATATGTAAAGCTTATTCAATTAAGATGTGCAAATTAAGGAGTATAGTATTGAGTATACTTATGATAGTGATTATTTATACTAACGCTTGTGATTCAAGATTGCTCGAAAATGGTGTATATCAACGGTTATGATCAAAACAAATGTTCGTTGAGGATGGTCTAAACATTTCTAATATTTGATGATCAACTAACCTCTTAGTAGGTTGAGATGATAAATCTTTAATGGGTTCATCTATCTCTTAGTTTACTATAAACTCTCGTATCCAACGATCCACAGAGAAGAACTTATGACAATATATTGTTGTTCCCTCAAAAGGGGGATGGTTTATCAAGATAACTTAATATTTAAGGGAGTACACTTTTTAAAGGTTAAATAATTTGAAAAACTCTAATTAATACTCTAAATAAATGCTTTAGTATTTTCTCACCAATTTAAAATTATTTTCACTAACAAAATGTACGAGTTTTCTAACATTTATCAAGAAACGGGTGCAAACATATAACCAAAGATGCAAAAAGCATGATGCCAAAGTTAGAATCCAACCCAAGGCCCAAAAGGACCGAGGAGGCTAAAAATTCACTAACTAAATGATTATACTCAGAACCTAGTTGATTAGAAAAGTTCAAATTTCAAATTCGGCGCACCAAATAATCGATTAGGGGAAGGAGATAATCGATTAGAACACTGGTAAACAACACAACGACTAGTTTCAAACTTTCACTTGCACTCATTAAATGACATAATCGATTTGATATGAGTTCTGATCGATTAGACAGTTTCTTTAAAAAGGTATTTTTCCTCTTTACTTTTCATCTTATTCCATTATCCTTTGTGTGCATTATATTAGAGTATTTAGAGCAATTTTCTCTTCATCTCTTTATCATCACCATAATGGCACCCGAAAGAGCCTGTACCAACCAACCACTCATCCTCGTACCACTCCAAAACCTTATCAACCCAAGACCAAAAAACCAACTATTTTTCTACACCAACCTCAAGTACACAAATGAAATTCTTAACTCAGAAGTGAAAAAACATCCAATCTAACTAAGTCTTGAAGTGTTTGCATACGTTTGTATTTTTTTTGCAATAACTACGAGTAGAATGAAAGCCAAGAAAGTAATGAGTTTAATTTTGATCTTGCTACTGTTTCCTTTTTGACTGATCAAACCTCTACCATTCTCACTCCCTTCACCTCTAGCTTAATATGCATGGATTTTCGATTGATTCACTACACGGTGAATCATGTTCTTTTCTCAAGAAAGAGAAACTCTAGCCACATACGCAAATCAAATGTACCTCCGGTTTTGTTTTTGGCAAACAAAGTTGAGAAAAATTGGGTTGATCCTATGATCCATCATATGAAGGATAGAAAAAAAGAACATGACTTTACCGTATAACGAACTAATCACGAAAATCTTGGCATACTATGGCTACGATTTAGAGGAGGAGGAATCAAATATTAAACGATCAAAAATAGGAAAAGACACCTTAAGTCAGATGAGAATCAAGATTGAAAACAAGGAAATAATCTCACTACCTCCAAAAGTACCATCAAAAGCACGATAACAAGTAGAAAATACTAACCTCACTCATTCGTCAAATATCCTCAACAACCTCCTTCAGAATCGACAAAAGATGATAAGGATGCATGTGAGAACAAATTCAAGGATTCACGACCTCACCGAAAAACTCGAAAATCCTAACTCATATCTTCAATTACATCTAGTGAGGATGATGAAGATGCGAATTAGTTATTTGATTAGGTGATTTTATTAATTGTTTTAAGTGTTTTTCATTTTTTGTTTCAAATTTTGTACTTTGCATTAGTGATGTCCCCTTGTTGTTAATTTCCTATTTTGTAAGTTGAATTCTAGTCTTTTGAATTAATGTTTTTCTCTTCTTATTAATATGTTTGACTATGTGAACAATATACTTGCATATTTTAAATTTTATCTAGCATGTTTACCCTTCTTTTTTATTATGCAAAAGGGAGAGAAGTATTTTCTCAAGGAGAGTGGAGTATACTCAATATCATGTGAGGGGAAGTTTAACCACTTCAAACTTTATTTACCTGCTTTTTTTTTACCACATTTCTGAGAGATGCAATGTAATCGTCAAAAAGAGGGAGAATGTGGAACCATGTGTTTGCAGGTATAATGAAGAAGTGATCCAAGATAATATATATATATATATATATATATATATATATATATATATATATATATATATATATATATATATATATATATATATATATATATATATATATATATATATATATATATATATATATATATATATATATATATATATATATATAGATAGATAGATAGATAGATAGATAGATAGATAGATAGATAGATAGATAGATAGATAGATAGAGAGAGAGAGAGAGAGAGAGAGAGAGAGAGATGAGAAAAATAGTCGGTGTGGTGTGAATAGACATATATGAGAGAAATATGAATTAGATTAAGAGAGTGTTGGTATAGCAAGTGTGAATTTGAGTTCCATATTAGATGGAAAATGAATGTTGAATACTTTATAAATGAGAGAACCTATAAATCTAATGTCTTAATGTTTCAGGTTAACATGCAGTGTCCAACTCATTTAAAGTGAGTGTCGAAAATTCAATATAATGATCCTTAGACCCGTCATAATCCAACCTTTTTTTTTTACTTGCACTATTTTTAAAATAAATTTATTTTTATTTTATACATGGTCAACCAGAAGCCAGTCAGATCAAGCAATAAAAAAATTAGATTTAATGATTGGATTCATAAAAATAAAATCTCTTCTTATCTTTTTTTTACATCGTAAGCGATGCTAAAATATAGACTCAATAAACCGACCCTTTTTTATAGTGTAAGCGATGCTAAAATGTAGTCTCGAAACATTTTGATTGCTCTACTTATTTTTAATCTCCAAGTCTTTTGGGTGCAATTTACACTAATCAAGGAAATATGATAGTATTCGTATCTTATTGACACAACAAACACTAGCTGATTATTTGGGCACCAATTGGCAAATGACATGAAATTTGGAAAGCATATAGGCATTCAAACAGGACCAATGATGCTTAGAAATTATAATAGCTTTAGTTTGCAACATCACTTCTATTTCAATAATATTTGGTAGTAAAATTAAAGGCAAATTTCTGCCTAAACAATGAACATTTACAATTGTAGACATTGAACCATCTCAAACCCTTTTTATTACCCAATTACATATACCCAACACCTCAAATCAAATATTTCCTAGAGTCGAAAACAATGAATTTTCCTCTAAAAGTTGAACCTTATACACAATTCAAATTGTCAATGAGAAAGTGCTGCATTGAGAAGCTCATTCCATGTATCAGGAAGTCCTGGAAGACACCAGTGACTACAATCTGTTGCCATAACACCACTATAACCTTCTGGATGTGCATCTTTTCTGTACTGTGATAATGTTGTCACATCTAAGAAATAAACTGGTTTACTCATTCTTCTCAACACCTTGTTCACTACCACCCATGCCATCGGCGTCCCTCCCGGATACTTCAATCCGAAATACGGTTCTTTCTCACTCATGCACGACATTGATGGTTCATTCCAATCTTTCCCCCTAATACCGCAAAAGTAATTTTAAGTACTCTGATACTGATACTGACCATTATAATTAACTGAGAGTGTATAATGTATTTACGCAGAGTAACTTACTGGTAATGCACCGGAGAAATTCCTAAGAAAAAGACTTTGGTTTTAGATGGATTAACATTTTCTTCAACCCACCTAGCCCAAGTTGTTAATCCTTTGTAGAATGCAACAAAACGGTTCATGTCTTTAAACAACTTATTATTCTCTTGAATATAATCCCACCTATCATCAATTTCATGTCACAAAAATAAATGTTAGCATCATTAATTAAATAATCGTCGCAATAACAATCATACGAAAGCGAAAGAATGATGATCCTACGGTTGTGCGTTTCCGGTGTGAGTCCACCAATGCCATGTGTTGAAGATCAACACATCCATTCCTCTCCAAGCTTCACCGTTCTTGATTGAGTCAAGCTTCAAAACTCGTCCGGCTTTATCATGATCAAGGTCTACCAAATACGCCGTGCGAAATAGAAATAACTTGAGCCCAAATTCCTAAAAAAAGGACAACAAATCTTAATGTACAATATATACTATTGCAATCATCAATAATTTTACCCGACTTTAAATCCTGATAGTAACGTAACGTCCAATCCAACCATATCAATTTCTTATCGGTTAAACTAGGATTTAGAAACAATTATACTAATGACATTATATAAATAGCATTATGGAAACTTAAATTATAAACAAACATAATGAAAAAAATAATCAAATTTTCTGGTAGGTGACAGAAAATATAATGAAAAAATGACTTTTCCTTTTCACCATAAATAAATAATGAATTTGTGACAACTGAAACTCCACGTCTGTTCTAACAGTAAATGTCCCCACATTCACCCTTTTATCACTCAAAACTAGATCAGATTCAACTGTAGCCAAATTTCAGTTAAATTTTGGAAATTGCTCAAAAGCTTGAAAAAGCACTTAATTAGCTTAACATCATTAAAAAAGATCAATTTTTTATGGTTTCAAAATTCAAAACAATGAAAGAAAAGAACAAACCTCAAATGTGACAGAAGAAATAGCATCTCTCTGATAAAATGTAGCCTTAGAATTTGGCACAGAAGCATGAATCATACAAGCCAATGAATTGAACTGATTCAAGCTCAAAGAATCACCAACAAACATAATCTTTTTCCCTTTATGTCCCTTAGCGAAGTTCAAACCATTGAATCTGCAAAACAGTTTTCCAACAACCCATTTAGCTAAAACCAAAACCAAAATCAAAAACATCACAAAATGTTGATAAAAATTGTACCTTTGCAAGTTACAAGAAAATGGCTTCCACCTATATTTCTGATAAAGTTTGTCTTTTCGACCATGTTTCTGACAATTGAACTGTGGATCTATGAATGGACATGTTGAAGGATCATAGAGAGGATATGAAGCGTCGTACACCCATTTTCCATTGAAAATGTTACATGTTCCTGCGGTGTTACTGTTTTCAAAACTTGTCTCATTGCTAGAAGAGTTAAAAAACTCTGCTTTTGTTTGGTCGGAAAACAGAAACAGAGTCAGAAACAGAGTAAGAAACAGAGTATGAAACAGAGTATGAAACAGAGCATTTACAGAAACTGAACCCATTTCCTCAGTTTTCGATCCCAACCCACGATTTTTTTTTGATGAAATAAAGGACTAAGAGTGAAGATAAACTTTCAACTAATCATGGTCTTATATAATAATGTGTCTGCAAAAAGAACTAGAGAGAGAGAAAACAGAACACTTTTAGTTTCTTGTGTTTTTATTTTATTTTATGATTATTTAATTTAATTTAATTTAACTCTACAAGAAGATAAAGTGAAAAATTAAATGTAACCTTTTTAACCTTAGCTTCTTGTGGGGTAGGATGTCACCTTTGCTTTGAAAAATCTTGGAATCATGTTTCATGTGATTCAAAAATGGTACTAACACTTTAGCTACATTATATAGAAAAACAAAATTGAAAATGTCCTATCATAGAATTGAGATTTTTTCTTACATAAGGTTAAAATAATGATTGGATATTTTTTTTGGCAATTGACATGGATTTGTGTGATTTCTGTATAAGAATAAAGCAGAAGCTTTAGTAACACTTTAGTAGAATTTTTTGTTCAGGTGTAGAACATAAAATAATGGTGTACTTGCTAGTTGCAACTTCCATTAGGAAAATGTTGCTTTCATTAGGTGACAAATTTGAACAAAAACAGATCATTTTGATGTTTATTTTTTTGGTATTAATTTCTAGGAAACATATCATATGTTTGTGTTTTAGGTCTTGTAATTACAGGTAGATTAAGATTTTAGTTAAGTTGGTTCTCTTTATTGAAAATTTTAGTTATTGGTATCAAATATGGGGAAACATGAATCCCCCACATATGCATGGATCTCCTAACCAAATTAGTTACTAATTATGTTCTTTTTATTGATAGGGGTGCTTGGAACATTCAGATAGTTAAAAGTATATCTTGAACCACACATTTGAGCTCACACTAAAACAAATGTTGATAGGTTTTTTTGTTGTTGAGGTTTATGTGCATTTCTTCCATTTTGTTATGTGGTTTATGTTTTAGTTGTGTGTGTAAAGGGGTGGATGAAGCAAAATTATGTGAAATGAAAATAAGTTCGGACTTATATGGGAAAAATGTAAGTCCTATATTTGTTAAAAATATTATTTATAAAAGATTTATATAGAAGAATACCACTCACCTTATCAACTCGATTTTATAGAGTTGAACTAGTTCAAACTTTAATTCTATTAAAATATAATCTTACCTAAAGCAAAGTCAGCACAAAAATCAATTTCTCAATACGATGAATATTGAAAGACATGATTGATTACTAAGACTCAATTAATTTTGCTTTTCACTTTTTAAAATATATTTTATAAAATTGTTTTAGGAAAGTGTTTGTAAAAAGAGAACTACTAAAAAAACTTGCTTGATAACATGATTTTTCAAAGTTATTTTAAAAATGAGAAAATGAAAATATTTATTTGATAAATTATTTTTTAAAATAAATTAAATTGTTTCAGGAAAGTGTTTGTAAAAAGAGAACTACTAAAAAAAACTTGCTTGATAACATAATTTTTCAAAGTTATTTTAAAAATGAGAAAATAAAAATATTTATTTGATAAATTATTTTTTAAAATAAATTTTAGAGATGTGCAAATAAATTTAAATATCAAATAAAAAAACTTGTTTGATAACATAGTTTTTCAAAGCTATTTTAAAAATGAGAAAATAAAAATATTCATTTGATAAATTATTTTAAAAAATAATTTTAGAGATGTGCAAATATTTTTAAATATCAAATTCACCATTGGATTAGATTCAATTCAAATTCACTATTAGATTAGTTTTTCAATGGCTAGGCATGACCCAATCCCCCCTGAACGGCCCAATAGCCTAGGTTCTGTCAGTTGAGGGCAAAGGAAAGCACTTTCTCTTCTGCCCTTCAGTCAGGAGATTTGGTCAGCTGACCCAACTGCCCTTCATTTCATCTCTGCCCGTCACACACGGTTCATCTATCCAGGAACGTCCACGATGCCCTGCCCGGAACAACGTCCCTGCTCGAAGCAACAACTAGTTCTGAGCATTTCTTCCCATCACAACGACTAGTTTATGAAAGTTACCTATTCTTAAGGGTGTGAATATCTCGCCCCGAAAATAGGGACCAATGGCCAAGCACTGAGGGCATTATAAAACCCTCTCCCTTGAGAGGGTCAGATATTCAATCCAATAATCACCCTAAGAAACACTTACTTTGCCTTCTAGTCTTCCGATTCTTACTTTAGCATTGGAGTACCTTGCAGGTACACCCCTCCTCCAACGCAGACGAAGTCTCTGACCCACGTCAGCATCCCGACTCCAGCATCGCAGACGAAGTCTCTGGCCCACTCCAAGTTCTGATCAACCGTCAAGATCAATGGCGCCGTCTGTGGGAAGTTCTATTTCCCCATCTTTCTTTCCCCTAAAACCAAAGATCAAAGTAGCTTTTCAAGATTCCGATCATGGCCAGCCGTGACAACGTCCATGATGCTCGCAACACCTTCATTCCCCCCGTCAGCAAGACAGACAATGACGGGGTGAACCTTTTTCTTAGAGACAAGGTTCCTCAGCTGAGGGACAAAGTCACCGCATCTCCCTCCTTGGATCATGATAACAATGCAGAGGTCCAGCACTCGGCGGATCACCGGCCTGTCCTAGTTTCGCCCAATGCCGACCCAGCCATGGCAGCTCTAGTCGAAGCCCTCAATAAGGCGAACCTTCTGATCCTCCAATAGAACGCAAGAATTAGAGCATTGGAAGAAGTCTATCGTCCAATATCTCCTCCACCAAGGCGCGAGCACCAGAGGTCCCGAAGCCCTCTTTTTCGGCTTAAGAAGAATCACCAGATCCAACAAAGCCAGAACCCCTACTAGTTAGGAAACGCGGTCACACTCCTCCCTAGAGCCAGCACTCCCCAAGGGTCAAGAGAGCAAGAAGGGACCCACGGGAAGAAGGCCGACGTTTCCCTCCGTCCAGACCTAAGGGTCGATTACGAACTCCTTCTACCCGTCGGGATCGTGGTCCTCGTCCCAGCAAAGACAGTCGCTCACGTTTGCGGTCAAGCAATTACAATGACGACGAAGAGCTTTGAGGCCCGTTATCCCAGGATACCATGGTCACTCGACTACCTAGGGGGTTGGAGAAACCTCCACACCTGGGCACTTACGATGGCACAACAGATCCTGACGAGCACATCGAGAACATTGATGCCTTGCTCGACTACCACAACGTCTAAGGTGCCATCAAATGCAAATTATTCCCCATAACAATGAGGAATGGAGCAATGTATTGGTACAAGAGCCTCCCCTACGAATGCATCACCTCGTGGAGGCAGTTGGGGAGGATATTCTCTAGAAATTTCAAAGTCTCTCACCGCCACCTGAAGATAGAAGCCTCCCTCGAGGTTATCATCCAGGGAAGGGACGAATCTCTTCGAACTTACATCGAAAGATTCAACAAAGAAGCCGTTCAGGTCCCCATGATTGCCGACGTGAAAAAAAATTTGCTAGAGTGCGGGCTTCGTCCCCGCAGCAATTCTTCCAAGGTTGTTGGCATCGAAACCCCAACAACACTAGATGCCCTCCTCCTCAAGGCTCAGGCATACATCCAGTATGAAGAAAGGGAAGCAACCAACACCGCCTGGAACTCAAGGCACCAGGAGAATGCCAGTTCCTCGAAGCACAATGAAGCCTCAACATCTCATCGGAGAGCCGAGAAAAGAAGAGATGCCACCCCCTGAAATCCCAATATCACAAAGGGCCATCTGGCCGGTTCCACGAATACACGCTGCTGACCACCTCGTGCGAGAAGATTCTATCTGAGTGTGCAAATTTGGAGTTCCTAAAGGTAGGGGTTCATTTCTCAAAGTAGATACCTGTCAGGTTGAACACACATAAAATGAAGTACTGTCGGTTCTACAAGAGCCACGACCACATGATAGATGAGTGCATCCATCTCAAGGATGCAATTGAGATCCTGATCCGAGATGGAAATCTGAAGAAGTTTGCGAGGAAGAAAGATACTCTTCGACAGAAGGCCCAAGAATCAAAGAAGTTTGAGGAAGAAGTGCCATCCTCGGACGACGCCAGCCTTCAGGTTGCCATGAGCATCTTGTGGCCAGAAGATTTTTGTGTCCCTCCTTATTTCACCGTGCACAGCCTCTGGGAAGCCTTCCCTTCTGCCATGGTCATATCGGGCGGAGGATTCAACAAGGTGACTGTGGGGTCCGTAAAGAAGAAATTTGAGCATCTCATCAACACAAGCTCGAGCCAATGCTCTACCCTCGACAACGTTCGGGGAGAATCAGTCCCTATCACCTTCTATCGTGAGGAATTCCTCGACGAATCCCCCAACTCTAGTATTCCCCTACTCATAAGGGCGAAGATGACCAACTTCGATGTGCGATGAATCCTGGTCGATCAAGGAAGTTCGGTTGACATTATGTATTCTCGGTTGTTTTCCTCACTTCGGCTGGATGAGTCGCACTTGACACCCTACGTTGGCTCTGATCTCCAAGGCTTAAATGGTTCAATCATAAAACCCTGGGGATACATGGAGATGATCGTCACCTTCGGGGCAGCAGAGACAACCAGGTCCATCAAGGTCTAGTTCTTGATAATTTACTGTCCATCCTTTTACCAGTGCATCTTCGGACGACCAACATTGGCCGAGTTGATAGATGTACCCTCTATGGTGCACCTGAAGATGAAGTACTAAACTTTCAAACGGCCCGTCACCACACTGCACGGAGACATATAAGCATCAAGGAAGTGCTTTGAGGCAACCTCAAAAGGGCTGAGCACCATCAGTACCCGAGCGAAGACATTTAGCAGGCCTATCCTGCCCTGCAGCTCCGATGAGGCGAAACCACTTCCCTGCGTCGACTCCATCAACCTCGACATCTGTTTCTCCAAAGACGACCTGCGAGACCAAAAGAAGAAGGGGAAGAAGCCTCAGCCAAGCTCGAGCAACCCCTCAACATCAACAAGCAACGAAGAATCTCCCATCCTTTACGGCCAATCCCAGATGGAGAGTTCAAGCTAGTCCTCCTCGGTGATGATCCCCCACAAGGGAGTGAAGATTAGGATCGGCCTCCCCGACCTTATGAGGAAACAACTGAAGACCTGCCTCCGAAAGAATGCTGACATGTTCGGATGGAGCGCTCCAGAGATGCCTGGACTGGATCCAGAGGTGGCTTGCCACCAGCTCACCATTGAACCCACTATAAGGGTAATAGCCCAGCGTAGGCGCAAGCAGTCTCCGGAAAAATCGAGGCGTCTGAGCAAGCTGTAAAAGTCCTTTTAGAGCAAATTTCATTGTCGAAGCCAAGTACACTACTTGGATATCCAATGTTGACTATACTGATCTTAATATGGCATGCCCTAAAGATGCTTATCCTCTCCCTAACATAGACAAATTAGTTGACAATTTTGTCGGTTTTAAATTATTATCGTTGATGGATGCATATTCAGGATACAACCAAATGGCCATGGCCAAAAGCAATAAAAGTTACACAGCTTTCCTGACCAAATGGCTTGAAAAACGTTGGCGCTACCTACCAAAGAATGATGAATAAAGTCTTCCAAAGAGAAATCGGGGATACGCTCGAGGTTTATATGGATGACATGATCGTGAAATCCCACGAGGAATCCGACCATACGCTCCATCTAATAAGGTCTTCGAACAGGCCAAGATGTACAGGATGTGCTTCAATCCGGAGAAGTGGACGTTTGAGATACGAGCAGAAAAGTTCCTCGGCTTCTACCTGAAAAAACGAGGAATCAAAGCCAACCCCGACAAGTGCAGAGCCTTCTCCAAATTCCTCACACCGAGCTCTAAGAAATTGATCCAATCTCTGAATGGGATGCTCACCTCGCTGTCACATTTCGTGGCAAAATCTGCTCAGCACGCATTCCCATTCTTCAAACTTCTCCGCAAAGAGGCAGCTTTCGAGTGGACCGAGGAATGCGATAAAGCCCTCATCCACCTAAAGCAAGCGTTGTCGGAACCTCCATTCCTCTCCTGACCAGACAATGAGGAGACCCTCTATCTCTATCTCGCTGTTGCAACTGAGGCCGTAAGCGCAACCCTCATTCGTGAAACCCCAGTGGGGCAAAAGCCCATATACTTCATGAGAAAAGCGCTGCAAGGTCCAGAAATCAAATATCAACAGATCAAAAAAGTATCCTTGGCCCTCATTAATGCAGCAAGGATGTTGAGGCACTATTTTCTAGCACACACCATCGTGGTGCGCATGGACCGGCTTGTGAGACAACTGTTAGACCGCCCAGACATGGCCGAAAGAATGCTCAAATAGTCGCTGGAACTGTCCGAGTTCGACATCCAATACGAGAGCAGAAAAACCCTCAAGGCCTAGGTGTTGGTCGACTTTGTGGCAGAGATGACCTTTCCTGTCTCTCTGACTCGCGTAGCTTGCAAGTCGACAATCTTTGTTGATGGAGCATCCAGCTCGACGGGGAGCGGGGCAGACATCATCTTGAAAAGTGAGAAGGGTATCCTCGTCGAGGTCTCGCTAACTCCGTCTTTCCTCACCTCCAACAACTAGGCAGAGTACGAAGTTTTTCTTGCAGGCCTACGCCTTGTCGAGGATCTAAGAGTCGAGGAAGTCGTAATCTGCACCAATTCTTAGCTCGTAGCTCTCCAGGTACGAGGAGAGTATCAAGCTAAAAAAAAAACCTCTTAGAGTACTTGACCTTGGTCAGAGAAAAAATTACGAAACTTGCGTTCACAGAAGTAAAGCATGTTCCCCGTGAACACAATATTAGTGTTAATGTCCTATCAAATCTAGCGATACAAAAAAAAAGGAAACAAATCTGTCATTCAGGAGATACTTCCTCGACCAAGCATCGAGAAAGCTCCCCTAACATTCGACGTAAACGTCATTGGTGACAGCGGCTTCTGGATGACCCCCGTCTACAACTACTTTTCCAAGAATGAGTTATCATCTGACCCAAAGGAGGCTAGCATGGTCAGACACAGAGCTTGTTCCTATGTCCTGGTCGAAAACAAGCTTTACAGGTGAGGATTCTCCATTCCTCTCCTCAAATGCATCGAGGAAAACATGGTCACCCACATCCTACGTGAAATCCATGAGGGAATCAACGCCCAACACCTCAGAGGAAGATCCCTTTCCAGTAAAGCTCTGCGAGTAGGATATTACTAGCCGACCATGCAATATGACGCTAAGGAGCACATTAAAAAATGTGACAAATGCCAACGTCACAGGGACATACACCTGGCACTGCCAAACGAGCTCAAGATTATGTCCTCCCCGTGGCCCTTTGCATGGTGGGGCCTAGACATCCTAGGACCATTCGTCGTAGGATTATATCAGAACAAATACCTGATAGCGGACATGGATTATTTTACAAAATGGATAGAAGCAGAGGCTCTGGCCAAAAGAACTACCCAAAACATACTTTGTTTCTATAAGCAAAACATTCTTGCCCGCTTCAGAATACCCCAGGTAATAGTGACCGACAACCGGATATAGTTCACGGACAAAAACTTTCAAGAGTTCGTCGCCAAACTAGGCACCAAACAACACTTCACGTCTGTCAAACACCCGTAGACGAATGGGCAAGTCGAAGCAGCAAATAGGGTAATCCTGCGAGGTATCAAATGAAGACTGGACGAAACCAAAAAACAGTGGGTCAAGGAGCTGCACAACATGCTTTGGGCCTACAAAACCACACCCCACTCAACAACAGGGGAAACCCTTTTCAGATTAGCATATGGAACCAAGGTGGTGTTCCCCGTAGAAATACATGTGCCCTCCAGGCGGACTGAAGTTCCTCTGGACGAAGAAACAAACAGCGAGGCACTAAGGGAGGAGCTTGACCTCGTCGAAGATGTCTGATCAAGAGCAACCCTGTGCGAGGCCTCGTTGAAACAAAAAATCACAATCAGGCATAACGCCAAAGTCATACAACGAGACTTCCCAATGGGCAGTCTCGTCCTGAGGAAAAATTATAAAGATTCTCGCGAAGGAAAACTCACTGCAAAGGGGCCCTACCGTGTTCGAGACAAAACGGAAAATGAGGCCTACTACCTAGAACACCTCATCGGGGAAGAATTGCTCGACCATGGAATGCTGAAAAGTTAAAACAATATTATAGTTAAGGCTACAACAGTTGGCGTGCCCCGTCCAAACGATGAGCATAGTGTACTGACCAAAAGTGCGCGCCCCGGTACAAGCGTTGCATACTAAAGTCAATCAAGGCAGGCTTTACTCTGAAATGAGCAAAAGCCCTATCCGACAGCAGTCCCTCAACCGAGCCCGCCGTCACCGGCGTACCATAAAATGCATAACGCCCAACTCGCAATGGGAAGTTCACGCCATAAACTCAGGCCACAACATGACCTGAGCTCTACTCCCTTGCCCGGTAACTACCCAGACCTTTTGACCAGTTCCCTTCACTGTCAAGCAAAAATTTGTCGAGAAAACCTTGAGAACAAGTGAAAAATTATTCACAAAAGTAGCGCATAGAACAGGCACTCACAACGAGCAACGCGTGACACTTAGCAAAAATTAGAAAAATAGAAACATGCATGCATAAATATCTAAAGTACAAGCAAGAAATGAATCAGTGTTCGGATGCGGCTCCTCGTCGGCTAGCTTCTCGTTCCCTTCTGTGAACTTAAGGAAGTCCGGGACGACAATCTGGCCACCTACCACATTGTGGAGGAACCCTGTTCCCTCAGTGACCAGCTCTATCCCGGGGTTTACAATCTTCAGCTGCTTCACCGCATTATTGAAGGCCTCCTCGGCGGCCCCTAAGCAGTCTTCCTCAGCTTGGTTGATACGGGCAACGAGCTTGGCACAAGTCTTCAGACCCTTCACCTCACCGCTCTCATCCTCAGAAAGGGCCTCTGCGGCCCAGAGAGAAGCGACCACGTCCTCCGCGGATTTCCTCTTTGCAGCCAGGGTATCCTGCTCCGTGGTAACCTTGGCCAGAGTCTTCTTCAGCTTACCTGCCTCCTTCGCTGCCTCCTCCGTGGCCTATAGTTTCTTTGCTGCCTCCTTACAGCCTTCAGTTTCTCCTCTAGGACCACATTGGTAGCCCAGGCATTCCTCAGCTCCGCCTCCTGGAGGAACCCTTCCACGGTGTAGACAACTGTCATGCCTAAGACCCTCATCAGGGCAGCAGCGTCCTGGGCCAACAGTGCCCTCTTTCTCGGACGATCAAGCGCCTCAAGCGCCAAAGATTCTGCCCGACGGAGGGTAAGGGAAGAGCCCTCAAAGAAGATCATGTTGTGGAAGCAGGGGGCACCTCGAACTTGCCTTTCTCCCCCTCGTGAGTCAGGTCGAAGACATCTTCCATCCAAGGATGCTTGGGCCTCGAGGTCATAGGTAGCAGAGAAGTATGGACGACAGTTGAGGCGATAAAGAGGTCCCCGATCCCGCTAGAGGCTGGCATGCTTGCTCACTAAGGCGACTTCTACATACTTTCTTCCCCATCTTAAGCTTGGCTGCAACACTTCTCACCAAACTCTCCTGGGTCGCAGACATTTTATCTGCAAAAGAATAGACGCCCATCAGTAAACAGAAAATAACAACATGAGTCGAGCTAAGAAGAAAAATAGCTACCCAAGAGTTCTAAAGCCTCCTCGCATGTGTCGCACTCGAGGAGCTCTTTGGTATTAATATATCAGGCATCCACCTTAGGCCCCCCGCCTTCTTCAAGAATAATGTCCCCACCCTTGGTCCCGCACTAGGCAGAGTGAAAGTCATCAATAAAAGTCATCAGCTTGTTATAGTTGGCCAGGTCGTCCTCCTCCAGCATGGGCGATTTGGCTATGTATTCCTCGGTCTCCCTGGTAAAATGGTCCTCGCTCTAGGAGAAGTGGAACTTCAGCACCCGACCCCCTTTTATTTTTACCTGATCATCGTGGAGGGGCTCCTCGTTCTTATCTGTATCAATCTCCCAAAGGAATGGGGAGTCTTTAGCCTTCTCCGACCCAGGTTCTGTAACACCCTTTTTCTACCCCAAAAATATCAAGGCAAAATAACACAGATTTCAGAGTAAAATATTAACTTTCATAAAAAGCCACAAAAAGGGCGCAGATTTCTCAATGTCTCAAAATAAGTCAATGCTTTGTAACACACGAGTTTTCTCAAAATACATCAATTTGTACAAAGCAGCGAAACTCAAAAGGCATATCCAAAGTTTTCCTTATACGGAAAGATAATCAAAATAACTCAAGTAAAACATAAACCCTAACCTGATGTTACACTATCAGAGTAAGACCCTCTAAGTTAACCAAAGGCTAACAACTCGAAACTTCAAAAGTCCTCAACGGCGTCCACGACTAAACTTGGTCATCTGCATGTTACCCACGTGGAGGTAACATTCAAACAGGCAGGGTGAGTAAAACAATTCATAATAATCAATGTATAATAATTAATGCACAAACGGCGTCACATTCATATTCAACACATTCATATCCTTCAATAGGCCTGGAAGGCCACAACGTCATAATTTATACACAAAGGCTCATAAATGCAAATGCAACATAGACTCAATGCACGTGGTACCAATCATCACAGCGCGATGGACACTGGGCCATCAACCCTCCATAGATCCCCATCAATAGGATCGATTCTACTTGAGAACCGGAGCACATCAGAATACTTCACATCCACACAGTGGGATTGAAGCCAAAGTAATCGAGGTCCTGAACCGAAGTCCGGATGCACATGAATGCATGATGCACACGTCACAATAATCCTCATAATAACAACATATGGTGCATCATCATTCATCATATTCATCATACGCCATAACTCATCAACATAGTCGTTATCATCACATAAATCATCATATCTCATGTTATCACATAATTCATCATAACAATCATCATCATCACATAAATCATCATATCTCATGTTATCACATAATTCATCATAACAATCATCATCATCACACAAATTATCATATCCCATGTTATCACATAATTCATCATAACAATCATCATCATCACATAAATCATCATATCTCATGTTATCACATAATTCATCATAACAATCATCATCATCACATAAATCATCATATCCCATGTTATCACATATTTCATCATAACAATCATCATCATCACATAAATCATCATATCTCATGTTATCACATAATTCATCATAACAATCATCATCATCACACAAATCATCATATCCCATGTTATCACATAATTCATCATAACAATCATCATCATCACATAAATCATCATATCTTATGTTATCACATAATTCGTCATAATAATAATCATCATCACATAAATCACCATATAATCACGTCCAAATCACATATTAGCTCATAGTCATCCTCATGTTAGCCCATCCTATTATCACATATTAATTCATAATACTACCCTATGTTATCTCATATTAATTCATAATATTATCCCATATCATCTCATATTACATCATAATATTATCCCATATTATCACATATTACTTCATAATATTATCCCATATTATCACATATTAATTCATCAACTTATACCCGCGGTAATCCTCACACTATAGCCTATCAATCACATAATTCGTCACTGTTATACTCATGTTAACTCATCTCAGAAATCTCAGAATCAAACATCAAGGCATCGCTGCAAACGATCAAATTTCACGAACTCTGCTACGTTCGCTGGCTTGCTCGCTAGGCGAGTCGGTAGCGAGTCTTCGCTAGCATGCTCGCTAGGTGAGTCTGTGGCGAGTCTTCGCTGGCGTGCTCGCTAGGCGTACAGTGCGATGACAGCAAAAATATGCTACGACCAGAACTGATTTCTGCCCAAAAACTCATACGATTCACACACCTCATGCCCCCAAAACATCCCTAAATCATCCCTAAGGTCATACGGCGATAACGACACAAAATCTATGGTTTGTTAGGCCAACCCGGCAACATTTGCACTTCCTAAATCACTATTTCCCTGCAATTGCTCTGAGTGCATCAGAGCTACTCACATTTGAACATTCCTATTCCTATAGGGTTAAACCTATAACGATCCAAGGTTTTGGCCACGAAGGCCTAAAGTTTCCTTTCTCATATCAATATTCAGTGTTACATACCACTAGCCATAATCTCAGAGTCGTACAGTCAATTTCCCTAATTCTCCCAAATCAACCCCAAAATACCTTAAATCATAAACCAACCATAAACACATCTAAAGGCATACATAGAAAATCATGAACAATGATACTCCCCATACCTTAGTCGAATATGCAGCTTTCACGATTAACTTTGGGATCTTCTGCCTCCAACCTTTCCTTCAGAGCTTTGACCACCAAACTTTCACGGTTAACAAATGAATTCTAAATCTCTTCAAAATTCTATTTTGTCCAACTTAGTATTTGGCCTCACAAATTGGGTTTTTCTATCATTACCCTTACTAACTCCTCCAAATGCCCAAATTACCCTTATTCCACTTATATTCCTTTTAATTAATAATAATACTAATAATTTAATATTATATACTATTAATCAATTAAATAGTCCAAAAATGCACATTTTCTCAATACTTCACAAAACCACCGAAAATCATCGAAAACGAATATTCTCAATTAAATAAATTAATTAAAATATTCCAATTAAATTTGGGGTGTTACAGGTTCCACTACATAATATCGCTCCTTAAACTTCTTGATGGACTCGGAGAAGGCTTTGAACAATTTTCTCTCCTGCTTCACGGAAACCCATTCGAACTAACCTTGCACGACTTGGCGTTGGAGGTGAAAGACAATAAAGAAGAGGGGGAGAATGGTTCCAATCTTCAGATACTCGCATGTAATCTCGAATGCTCGGATGAAGGAAATCGAGTTCGGGTGTAGTTGGGAGGGCGCCAAGTCCAGATGCCCAAAAACTGCCACTTGAAAATCCGTGAAGGGAAGCCTTTGCCCAATCTCCTTGAAAACGAACTCGTACATGGAAAACCTCTCGCCATAATCCGAGCAGATTCAAGCGTCCTCCTCAAGAAAATGGACCTCTCAGTCTCCCTCGACCCCTACTATCATGAAAGAATCATAATTATGAAAGGCATAAAAGGAGGCATGCTCCCTAGGGTCAACAAGGATCCACTCTTGCCCAGTACTACTGGGAGTGGCAGTTTCGTCGGCATTCCTAGGAGTGGCAGTTTCTTCGGAACTACTCTCATATGAATAACTCTCCTCGAATAGGTCCCGCTCGAGCATGACGTTGTCCTCGAGTTCACGAAACATCTCATTTACCTAGAAAGTAGAGAACAAAAGTGAATTCGATGGCAAAATCAAATCCATCCTTCCACCACTAGTCAAGTGAAAGGGCGCGCTAAGGCCCAAGGATAACGTCCTCGACCTGAGCCCCTACTCAAATGATGTAATGAAGGTGCGATGAGATTCTCCAGGGAAATTGCTTGAGCCCTCACAGGGAGATCCTCCCTGACGCTTTACCCAGGATTCCGTTGAAGACCCACCAGAAAACTCATAAGTACACCGGAAACTTCATAAGTCCTACCGGCGAAAAACTCGTTGGTCGTTGCAGCGGTGCCGGAATCCACAAAAAATCTAAATTCCTAACATCCCGACAATGACGCCAGCCGCAGGAAATGACTCAACCACTGCCAGACACGAACATTCATCGGAATGCACCCCTACTTTACCCAGTTTCCATCCTAACTGCATGAAAATATAAGCAAAATAAGATTGAAATTTGCATAAAACAGGAAAGGATGAGTAACTTACGTGGTCGAAGAGGTAAAAAGGATGGACGGCGAAGCTGAAACGGTGCTCGTACAACTGCATGCAACAGTGAGCGGCGGAAACAGCGACAACAACTGAAGAAACTAAGAGCAAAGGACGAAGAAGAGGAGAGAGAAGTGAAAAGCAGAATTGAATGCTTCCCCCTCTATTTATAGACCACTCAGGAGCACGTGCACGAGCACGCGCGACGTAGGGGCATCATTACAATCCTAGCATAACCATCATTACGCATTAAATGCGACACATGGCTCGATGCAAGCGTGACAACCCATCTTTTCAAGTCTCATCAACCGTTGGGCTTCCCACTTGTCGGGCACGCACTCGACAACATTTTGGGTTCCTCGGGCACATGTGCCCTCAAGCGCCACGGAACGACCACATCTCAAGAATAGGCGTCGATTACGCTTACTCTTCCTCGGATCACGTGCTGCCCTTAAGTCATCACATTTATGCTCAGGAGCAACGACTTAGGGGGCTCCTGTTCCGGACTGGCCCAATGGCTAGGCATAACCCAATCTATAACAACCCAATTTTTAATAAGTAATTATTTATGTTAATTAATTGATTTATGTGATTTCTTTAATTTAAATGAATGAGTAGGTATTTTGAGAGAAGAAAATATGAGGGGGAGGAATAGAATAGAAAGAGATATAAGAAAAATAAGAGAGAAAAGAAAGGATAGAAAGAAAAGACGGAAAGGAAAGAAAGAAAGAGGAAGAAGAGAAAAGAGAAGGAAAATAGAGAAAAAGTTTGGATTCATCAAGATCAACCCTTAGGAATCGATTTAATCGGGTAAGAGTGTGAAATCTTATTATCTTCTCAATGTGTGTGATTATGTATGTGTGTGTTTGGATTGTTTGGATGTTTTCCATCTTTTTTCCATTTTAGGTCAGAAATGGTTTAATCGGTAGGAATCGATGATTTAACGGTTAGAATCCGGAATTAATGGTGTAATTTAGTCGAGGAATGTTAGGCTAAGATTACTGGAACTTGTTGGAATTGAATCGGGTGATTTTGGGAGTTTCTGAGGTTTTTGGACAGTTGGGATTTTTGGAGTACGTAGACGTTCCCTAGCACGTTTGCTAGGCGAGCAGGATAGCGAGTGTTTGCTAAGAGAGCTGTAGCGAGCAAGTAGCGAATGGTCCGAGACTTGGGAAGAATGGAAATAACCCTCTTCACTAGTAGCGAGTATTGTAGCGAGTTGTTCGCTATGCGAGGCTGTAGCGAGCCAGTAGTGAACCCTTCCAATAGCTTCTGTTTGCCTTTGCGAGCTTGTTTGCTAGGCAAACCAGTAGCGAGTGTTCGCTAGGACCTCGCTAGGCGAGTGGTCCAGCAAGCGTGACCGTGTTTTATTTTCTTTCTGTTTCCATTTAATGTTGATTCTTCAATTCAAATTGATTAACCCTTTCTCTTAAGGCATAATTGTATGTTGTGATATGTTATACTGTGGGTAGCCGTATGGCGTGAATCCTAGATTATGGAATCGATTGTGAATTGTGGCCGTGTGGCAATTATATGCATTATTTAATTGATTAAAATGCATGGAGATTGTGATTGAATCTAATTGATTCTTGTGCATTACTTGATAATGTAATGATGATGATTGAAAGTATGAATACTTTGAGGAGTGTGTTATGTGTGAAATCTTGTTATAATTCTTGTGTGATAAATTATTTGAGTATGCATGAGATTAAGATGCGAGAACGGTCTTAAGTGCATATGGTTGTTGATTGCATACGCATCATTTGGTCAAGAGGCAATGCTTGCTAGTTTCGTGGAGACTAGTGACTTGTCTCAAACCTAGAGAGGGGTTTGAAAGCTTAGAGGACGGGTTTTTGTTTGTTATTGGCTTAGAGGATGGACCCGGTTTAAATATAAAAACTGAAAAATAATAACAAGTGTTGGTACCACATGGCATGAGTTGCATTGAGTCTCATGGCATAGATAATTATTGTATTGAAAGTATACATATGTGTATGAATTGTTGAAATGAGATTGTGAATCGGTGAATAAACATAATTGTAAATGTTTATGTGGAATGAGTGAATTGTGGATGTATGCATGATGAAATATGCTTGGTGATTATCCATATTTGTTTATATATACATTGTGATGTGTATGATGAATTGGGTGAAAAATGTGGAATATGTGTATTTTATGCTTGTGTGTGTGTGTGTGTGTGTGTGTGTGTATATATATATATATACACATATGATTATATGCATTGATTATTATGATAATATTTCTCACCCTTCTGCTGTTTTATGATGCTCTATGAGGCATTGCAGAGTAGGTTGGCTGGAGGTCCTTTTGTGAAGCGTGCCTTCATCTTTTGGTCGGTTAGCTAGGACGTATATTGTGATACATTGTATATGTATCTAGTCGTTGGGTCGAGTCATGCTCTGATTATGTAACACTGGGATCGCTTGGTTTGTATATTTTAGAGATACATGATGTACTTTATACTATGTTTTTATATTTATCGAATTATCATGATGTTGGCCCCAGTGCCTATGTGGGGGTGTGAGCGATGGTTACGGATGGTTGTGTGCCATGTGGGGTGTGAGCAACCGGATTGTATGCCCAAGGTGGGGTGTGAGCAATCAGATTGTGTGCCAGGTGGGGTGTGAGAAATCCTTAAACGTTGTGTGCCCATGTGGGGGTGTGAGCAATGGGTGAACATCGTGTGCCCATGTGAGGGTGTGAGCGATGGTTCCAATAAGTTCCTGAGTGAACTTGATGATGATTGAGTCGGTATCGCATTGCATCTGCATAGAGTCGTGAGTCGGTCTCTATGAGTTGCATTTGTCATCTTTATATGATGCATTAGTGAATAAACATAATGTGTGTATGTTTATGTGGAATGATGAGAATTATAGATGTGTGCATGATAAATATGCTTGGTGATTATCCATATTTGTTTATATATATATATATATATATATATACATTGTGATGTATAAGATGAGTTATGATAAAATATGGTGAGAAATATGGAATATGTGTATTCTATGATTGTGCGTGTGTGTGTGTGTGTATATATATATATATATATATATATATATATATATATATATATATATATATATATATATATATATATATATATATATATATATATATATATATATATATATATATATATATATATATGTATATATATATATATATATATATGTATATATATATATATGTATATATATATATATATGATTATATGCATTGATTATTATGATAATATTTCTCACCCTTCTGTTGTTTTATGATGCTCTATGAGGCATTGCAAAGTAGGTTGGCTGGAGGTCCTTTTGTGAAGCGTGCCTTCATCTTTTGGTCGGTTAGCTAGGATGTATAGGATTCTTTTGTGATACATTGTATATGTATCTAGTCGTTGGGTCGAGTCATGCTCTGATTATGTAACACTGGGATCGCTTGGTTTATATATTTTAGAGATACATGATGTACTCTATACTATGTTTTTATATTTATCGAATTATTATGATGTTGGCCCCAGTGCCTAATGATGTTGATTTAGGTGGTGAATTCAAATGTTTCTTTTACGAAGATTGTGATATAATTGAATCCGCTGCTACATGAAAAGTGAAACTTTGAAAAGCATGATTATTTATTGAAATATTAATGAGTATGACATGTGGTTTTTGATGTTTGAAAGTTATGTGTGACGCCCTTTTGTGAATGCATGATTATTTACTCTGATTATTCATATATTTTCCATGGGGTTTAGAAGGGTGTTACATTAGTGGTATCAGAGCAGGTCGGTCAGTTGGCCAAGTTGTTATGTGTTTATTCCCTATGTATATTTGATATGTGTGTATGGCACTATCAATATTGTTAGTTCTTATGAAGTTTTGTTGTTGGGATCCAGAATAATGGTCGCCGGTAGGAATGATGAAGCGATTGTCGAAGCTTTGACAATGTTGGCTGGAGCGATTAGGAAGAATCCACAAGCCAACATAAATGCTGGAAATAATGCCGATGAAGAGTTTCATGCTTTGGGAAGGTTTTAAAGGAACAACCCACCAATTTTCAAGGGAACCCATGAACCTGACAAAGCACAGGTATGGATGAAAGCGATCGAGAAGATCTTTCGAGTCATGAATTGTTCAGATACGCAGAGTGTAACGCCCATTTTAATTATTTTTGGTTTTCGAGATTATTTTAATTGAGAATGTGCTTGAGGATTATTTTGAAGGATCAAAAACTCATGATATTGGTATACAGTGATAAAAATATGATATTTAATAGTAATGTGATATTATTATTAATTATTATCATTTTTATTACTAATATTAATTTTATGATTAAAATTATAATTTAAATGGATTTTTGGAATAAAAATATTATGAGGAATTATTATTAAAATGAATTATTTGGATTAATAAGAGGATTGTTGGGACTAAGGGCAACATTGTCACTTTGGTGAGAATTAGAATTGGAAAGAAGAGGAGAACACACACACGGTGAAGAATACGGTTTGAGCAAGAGGAGAGCTACACAATCAAGAACAGCAACTTAAGCAAGCGGATTTCGTGTAGATTGAGGAGCTTGTTCATCATCAAAGCTTGATTTGAGGTAAGGGGGGGGGGGGATTTAACGATTATTTTGGCATGTGCATGAATGTTGGTAGAAAGGGGAATCCCTAACCCCATGTATGAATATATTGCATGTTGATGATGAATTGATGCTATTGCATGTTGTTGTTGCTGAGATTATTATGTTAGATTATGTTAGTTTCGTTTGCGTGTGCTGTGGGATGATGTTTGAGTGAATTTGGAGCTTTCCGGGTAAATTTCAAGTTGAGCCGAAAGTTGGTTTTGAGAGCAGAGTTGATGAATAGTCGGATAAAATCGGGAATAGACCCCGTAATTAAGTTGCAGTATGTGGTTGGTTGTGGGTTTCGATTTAGTCGGACGAAATCGGTGTGAGAGGTGACTCTGCAACGCATAATTTTTCTGAGTACGCAGGTATTCGCTGGGCGAATGAGGGGCGAGCCTTCTCCAGGCTTCGCCGGGCGAACTAGCCAGCGAGTGTTGGCAGAAGCTTCTGTCTGGCTTCGCCAGAGGTTTCGCCAGGCGAATGGTAGCGAGTGTTCGCTGCGGGGCTTCGCCAGGCGAATGTGCCAGCGAGCCCGACAGCAGTTTGTGTTTTTGCTGCTGTCTTGTGTTGTTTCCTTTGTGGACTTGAACCCTTGTTAGGCATGTTTGATGATGGGCTTGCTGGAGAGCTGATGCGAGCGTATGTTGGTGGTTGTAGGGTTGTTTGGTCGACGTTTGTCGCAAGTGGCATAATCGTTGAATTATGCGTTATGTATGAACCGGTGTGGATGTGTACGTGAGCTGTGTGCACCGTGTGTATGCTGTGTGTGAGATGTGAGGATCGGTACGCTTATTATGCATTGCATTTGTGTGTTGTTATCTGATGTATTTGGGTCAATAGGACCGATATGCCTGGTGTGCATTGTATGTGATAAGTTGTGTGGTGAGTGAATCTGTGGGATCGACGCACTTTGTGTGCTTGTTATGTATGTATTTTATGATGGGAATGGATCCGTGGGATTGGTACGCCTTGTGCGCCGTGTATATACATATATACTGTGTGAGGGGTGGATCAATAGGATCGGTTTGCACTTGGTGTGCTAGATGTATGATGTGTGTGAATATGGTTGTGTGCTCCCGTAGAGGAGGGTGATGGCCCAGTGACCATCGATATTGTTGGTGTGCTCCCTGTGAGGAGGGTGATAGCTAGTTGTCCATCGTTAATGTGTTGTGCTCCCGGTGAGGAGGGTGATGGCCATGTGTCCATCGATGTTGATAAGGTGCTTCCATTGTGGAGGGTGATGGCCAGGTGCCCATCGGATATGTGCTCCCATTGTGGAGGGTGATGGCCAGGTGTCCATCGGAGATGTGCTCCCGTTGTGGAGGGTGATGGCCCAGTGACCATCAGTATTGTTGTGGTGCTCCCATTGTGGAGGGTTGATGGCCAGTTGCCCATCAGTGTGGTGTGCTCCCTGAGTGGAGGGTTGATGGTCAGTTGCCCATCGTTGATATGTGCTCCTGTGTGGAGGATTGATGGCCCGGTGCCCATCGTGATTGTGAGTCGGTACCGCATGTTAAGAGTTGTGTGAGTGCATTGTTGCATAATAGAGTGTTGTGGTTGACGGTGAGGACCGTGAGTCCGGATGATATGTATATGAAATAGTATTATCATTGATTTCTGCCTTTTATTTCATATACTATTATACCATTATTTATTTAATCGTAATTCTCACCCCCTTTGTTACTGTTGTGGTCCGTGCTTCTTCGGAAGTACAAACAATCCAGGTGTTTAGCTAGTTGGATTGTGGTGTCTCCGTAGGATGACTCTGATACGTAACACCGGGGCGTTTTTGGGAGTATTATTGTGTATTTTTGATATGTGTGCCCCCGTGGCGTATCTGATATTTTTGTGAGATGTTTGATGTTGATCAGTGATGATGTTATGTATTTTGGGGCAGATGGTCGTTATTGTATATATGATGATGATGATGGATATGGATGATGTATGTATATGATATTTTATGTTATGGCAAACCATATCTTTTTCCGCTGCAATTTTATTGAAAAATTCCGTTAAATTATTTGGAAAAATATTTGTGGAAATTTTGATGTGTATTGTGGCATCCGTTTGGGAGAGAAACTCTGATATGTGTTTTATTTGATTGTTTTATTTTATTTTGGGAACAGGGTGTTACATAGAGGGTGCAGTTTTGCACTCATATGCTTGAAGAAGAAGTTGAAGATTGGTGGGGTAACACTCGTCAGAGGTTTGAAGAAGAGGAAATTGTGGTTACTTGGGATGTTTTTAGAGAGGCATTTCTGGAGAAGTATTTTCCAGAAGATGTGCGTGGTAAGAAGGAAATTGAATTCCTTGAGCTGAAGCAGGGTAACTCAACTGTGGCCAAGTATGCAACAAAGTTTGAGGAATTGATTAAGTTTTGTCCCCATTACAACACTACCAATGCTGAGAGATCCAAGTGTCTCAAGTTTGTGAATGGTTTGAGGCCTGAAATCAAGAAAGTTGTTGGTTATCAAGAAATTAGGCGATTTTCTGAGTTGGTGAACAAAAACAGAATTTATGATGAATATAGTAGAGCTCGGTCTAGTCACTATAAGAGTTTAAATGATAAAAAGGGAAAAGGTCAATTCTAAGGGAAGCCATATGTAACTCCTGCTGATAAGGGAAAACAGAAAACTGGTTACGGCAAGAAGCCGAGTGAGGGAGGAGTTTCCACTCTGGTGAGATGTTACCAATGCGGTGGAGTAGGACATCGTGCTCTTGAGTGCAAAGGCGTTGAGCAGAAATGTTTCAAGTGTGGATAGCCAAGCCACAAAGCTATGGAGTGCAAGAGCGGTGCGAATGTGACTTGCTACAACTGTGGTGAGCAAGGGCACATTAGTACCAAGTGTGACAAGCCAAAGAAGACTCAAGGGATTGGGAAAGTGTTTGCTCTATCAGGATCAGAGACTGCTAGTGAAGATCGGTTGATCCGAGGTACGTGCTTCATTAATGGTATACCTTTGGTCGCTATAATTGATACTGGAGCTACGCATTCCTTTATTTCTTTTGATTGTGTTTAGAGATTGAATCTTGAGTTGTTAGTTATGAGCGGAGGTATGGTTATTGATACTCCTGCTATGGGTTCGGTAACTACCCCATATGTGTGTTTGAATTGTCCGTTGAGTATTTTTGGTAAAGACTTTGGAGTTGATTTAGTGTGTCTTCACTTAGATCAACTTGATGTTATTCTTGGGATGAATTGGTTGGAATTCAATCGTGTCTATATTAACTGTTTTGACAAAACGGTTATTTTTCTTGAACCTAATGATGAAGGAGACTTGTTTATGACTGCTAAGCAAGTGAAGGAATCAATGCAAGATGGTGCGAAGGTATTTCTGTTGATGGCAACTTTGAACATTGGTGAAAATGGAGCAATTGATGCTTTACCAATTGTCCGTGATTTTCCGGAAGTTTTTCCTGATGAGATAAAAGATTTACCGCCGGAACGAGAAATGGAGTTTGTGATCGACTTAATTCCTGGAACTAGTCCCATACCGATGGCTCCATATCGTATGTACGCATTGGAATTGAAAGAGTTGAAGAGTCAACTTGAAGATCTACTTGAGAAGAGGTTTATTCGTCCGAGTGTGTCACCTTGGGGTGCACCAGTTTTGTTGGTTAAGAAGAAAGAAGGTTCTATGAGACTTTGTGTGGACTACAGACAATTGAACAAGATGACCATCAAGAATAAGTATCCACTTCCGAGGATTGATGATTTTATGGATCAGTTGATTGGTGCGAGTGTCTTTAGTAAGATAGATCTGAGATCTGGGTATCATCAGATTCGTGTGAAGGCCGAGGATATTCAGAAGACTGCTTTTAGAATGAGGTATGGACATTATAAGTATTCGATGATGTCATTTGGTGTGACTAATGCACCAGGTGTATTTTCGGAGTACATGAATAGGATTTTCCATCCTTATTTGGACAAGTTTGTGGTTGTGTTCATTGATGATATTTTGATTTATTCGAAGAGTGAAAAAGAACATGCCGGGCATGTGAGGATTGTGTTATCTGTATTAAAAGAGAATCAGTTGTATGCTAAACTTTCTAAGTGTGAATTTTGGTTGAAGGAAGTGAGTTTCCTTGGTCACGTGATTTCGAGTAGAGGTATTGCAGTCCGTTGAAGGTTGAAGCGGTATCACAATGGGAGACTCAAAAATCAGTTTTTGAGATTAGAAGTTTTCTTGGTTTAGCAGGTTATTATCGGAAATTCATTGAAGGATTTGCCAAGTTATCATTACTGTTGACACAGTTGACTAGGAAAGGTCAAGCTTTTGTTTGGGATGCAAAGTGTGAAAGAAGTTTTCAAGAGCTTAAGAAAAGATTGACGAGGGCTCCTGTTTTGATTTTGCCGAATCCGACAGAACTGTTTGTCATGTATTGTGATGCTTCTTTGATGGGTTTAGGAGGTGCGTTGATGCAAAATAAACAAGTTATAGCTTATGCTTCGAGGCAATTTAAAGTGCACGAGAGGAATTATCCGACACATGACTTAGAGTTGGTCGCCGTTGTATTTGTGCTGAAGCTTTGGAGGCATTATTTGTTTGGTTCGAGATTTGAGGTATTTTAGTGATCATAAGAGTTTGAAGTATCTCTTTGATCAGAAAGAATTGAATGCAAGGCAGAGGAAATGGTTGGAACTTCTGAAAGATTATGATTTTGGTTTAAATTACCATCCGGGTAAAGAAAATGTGGTAGCTGATGCATTGAGTAGGAAACCGTTGCATATGTCGATGATGATGGGGAAAGAGTTGGAAATGATTGAGCAATTTCTAGATTTGAGCTTAGTGTGTGAGAGGACTTCTTACGGAGTTAAGCTTGGTATGTTGAAGCTTACTAGTGGTATTCTTGACGAGATTCGAGAAGGACAGAAATCTGATTTGGGTTTAGTTGATCGGTTGACTTTAATCAATCAAGGTCAAGGTGGTGATTTTCGGATTGATGAAAATGGTATCATGAGATGTCATGACAGAGTTTGTATTCCTGATATTGTTGAGCTGAAGAAGAGTATTCTTGAAGAAGGGCATCGTAGTGGATTGATTATTCATCCGGGTGCTACTAAGATGTATCAAGATTTGAGGAAAGTATTTTGGTGGCCTCGTATGAAGAAGGATATTTCCGAGTTTGTGTATTCTTGCTTGACTTGTCAGAAGTCAAAGATTGAGCATCAGAAACCGTCGGGCTTGATGCAACCGTTGTCTATTCCTGAGTGGAAATGGGATAACATATCTATGGATTTTGTGTCTGGTTTACCTAGGATGCCGAGTAACTTTGAAGCTATTTGGGTTATTGTGGATAGATTGACCAAATCTGCTCACTTTATTCCTATACGAATGGATTACCCGTTGGAGATATTGGCAAAACTGTACATCGAAAGGATTGTCATTTTGCATGGTATTCCGTCTAGCATTGTGTCAGATAGAGATCCGAGGTTTACTTCGAGATTTTGGGAGAGTTTGCAAAGTGCTATGGGTACGAAGTTACGTTTGAGTTCTGCTTATCATCCGCAGATCGATGGTCAGACTGAGAGGACGATTCAATCACTTGAGGATCTTTTGAGAGCTTGTGTATTGGAGAAGGGAGAAGCTTGGGATATCTACTTACCTTTGATTGAATTTACTTACAACAACAGTTTTCATTCGAGTATTGGTATGGCACCGCTTGAGGCATTGCATGGTAGACGGTGTAGGACGCCATTGTGTTGTTATGAGTCTGGAGAGAGTTTTGTGGTTGGACCCGAGATAGTCCAGCAGACTACCGATAAGATTAAGATAATTCAAGAGAAGATGAAGATTTCTCAAAGTCGTCAAAAGAGTTATCAATGACAAGAGGAGGAAAGCACTTGAATTTCAGGAAAGAGATCACATGTTTCTTCGAGTTACTCTAATAACTGGTGTTGGTAGAGCGTTGAAGTCGCGTAAGTTGACGCCGCATTTTATTGGTCCCTATCAGATTTTGCAGAGGATAGGAGAGGTAGCCTATCGGGTTGCTTTACCACCGTCACTTGCTAATCTCCATGACGTGTTCCATGTATCTCAGTTGAGGAAATACATTGCAGATCCGTCTCATGTAGTCCAAGTAGATGATGTGCAGGTGAGAGATAACCTGATTGTGGAGACATCACCTATGCAGATAGAGGATCGGGAGATGAAGCAACTTCGAGGTAAAGAGATTGCTTTGGTGAAGGTCTTTTGGGGAGGACCGGCTGGTGGAAGTGTGACTTGGGAGCTTGAGAGTTAGATGAGGGAGTCTTATCCCGAATTATTCGTTTAAGATAATTTTCGAGGGCGAAAATCTTTTAAGTGGGGGAGGGTTGTAACAACCCAATTTTTAATAAGTAATTATTTATGTTAATTAATTGATTTATGTGATTTCTTTGATTTAAATGAATGGGTAGATATTTTGAGAGAAGAAAATATGAGGGGGAGGAATAGAATAGAAAGAGATATAAGAGAAAGAAGAGAGAAAAGAAAGGTTAGAAAGAAAAGAAGGAAATGAGAGAAAGAAAGAGGAAGAAAGAGGAAAGTAAATTTGATTCTTCCTAGATAGGCATTGATTACTTTAGGTGAGAAATTCACACAAAACCCTCTAACATATACTTTGCATAATTATTTGTTTCCTTCCTTATTTCATTCACTAGACAAATTAACAATAAACTCTTGAACCAGCTTCTAATAACATGGACAAAATTCTGTTACAGTTTTCATCAAGCCAACTTTCTTCAGTAAATCCTATATTTCATGACAGTCAAAAGTATCTTTACTCATCTCCTTTTCTAGAGCGATTCTTCTTTGGTGCACAAACCTCCACTTCTTAACACTTTCTTCAGAGTGAAAGGACACATTGTCCAAAGGAGCAACAGGGATATCCATAGGTACCATTTTCCTTCCAATCTTCTTTCTGGAGGAGAGGGACACGATGTATAGGACATCAACTTCAACATTTGTTTCTGAGTTAATCGATACCACAAGTTTCCTCTTAAGGGATTTCCTTTCATAAATAGATTTTTTTAATTTTTCTCTATTGAGGAGTTCCCTTTTTCTCATATTCAGTGTCCCTCTTTGAGGTTTTGAGAGAGGCCATTTTCTTTTTCTCAATTTCATTATCCAGATATCTAGCTAATATTTTCATAGTAGGTTCTTCATCTGTTTCTATTTCTTCTTCAACATCCACCACCTCTTGTACCTTTTCTTGAGTGTCCTTCTTTTTAGGTTTTGTTACACTATTAATCAGACTCTTCATTATGTGGGCAATATGCATGTTATCATCCTCATCCATTTCAACCTTCATTTATTTTTTCCCTCATCTTCTTCATCAATAAAATCCTCATCACTCACTTATATATTAACCTCATTGACTTCATCAGATGTCTTGCTCAAAACTAGCCTCCATATTATTTTCTTCTTGAGCTTCATGATGCTTATTCTAAACATTATCAATTTTTTTGTTCTTCAAAAGAGTTTGAGTCATTCCTATTCAATATGTTGTTCAGAAAGGCATCAAATATAGGAACATCCTCAACTGAATCAATAAGGTGATTAGCATGTGGATTACTAGATGTTAGACTTGAGGTTCCAACATTAGGCTCAACATGTTGATCATCAGGTGTTTCAACATGAGGTTCTACATCTTGTGAAGGTGCAAGAAACACAAGAAAAGGGGGTTTGAATTAGGTTTCTGAATTTAAAAACTTTTAGAACCCAATGTATCAAACAATAAAGATAATGATAAAGATAAGAACACAAGTAATTTTATTCTGGTTCGTTGTTAACGAAGCTACGCACAATCCACCCACCTGAGTGATTTTACCTTCTCAAAAAGGATTTAATCAAATAATCAAACTAATTACAACAAAGTCAAATACAAACAATCTAATACTTCTTGAGATATTCTGGCTATACCCTAGTCTCTCAAGGAAATACAACTCAAAGACTAACTGTTAATGACTTCTTGAGAATTCTAACTACACTTAGTCTCTCTAGGAAATTAACTAAAGGTTAAGATAATCAAGGTTTGTGTTTACAAGATTCTTCCAAAAGTAGATACAAAAGTTTAAATCAAATATTACACTTAACAAATATATTCAAATAAAATGTTCTAAGTGTACGACTGTGAGAAAACTTCTTTTATTTTTCTCTTTCACGTGTGTTCTTTTGAGTGTATGCGTTGATATGAAAATTCAATCACTTTCTTTTCCAATCTTCAAAGACCTCATTATATAGGAAGAAATAGATCTATTGGAGGGTGAATTTGGAATATCCTCAATGTAATCATTGTATGAAGGTCACTTCATATTGCAACATTAAGATGATGGGATGTGAGAAACTTCTTTGGTACAAAGTACAATACTTTATATAAAAAGTAGATTTGATTTTGTACTTTTGTCACATCAATCAGGCGTTGACTTTTATATTTATACTTTCTAGTTAGGGGCTTCACATACATGTTGATGAAGCTTGAGTAGAGTTCAGAATCCATCATTTGAACTTGGTGAGACTTCTGAGTCTTTGGGATCAAAGTTCTAATACTTCTAGAAATTGGTAGTCATTATCTTTATCAGAGTCTATTTGGATAGTTTCTGTTTAGAAATGTTAACTAATAGAATAAAAGTTGACTTCCTTGTAAACACACTTTTAATTTAATCCTTTGGTTCAGAGTTTGGAAGTCTTCAGAGTCAGAATGCGTCTTCTATTTTCTGCATACTTAGCAAAACAGTTATAGTACAAAATTAATCTCTACACTTTGTTATCATAAAAACTCAAGTATAGTTGGATGTTCTCTCCACTCTATAGGCAATAGATCCAACTGATCCTTATTAGAAGATCATCGAGTTGGATATGTTTCCTACAATAAAAAAATACACATTAAACAACATCTAACATGGCCTGATGTCAAGACCATATGTTGTACTGCACATGCTGGAACGTCGTGTTCTACATGATATAGTAGTACATTCAAATCAATTATGTTCCTTGACTTTTAGATCTTCTAATAATGAGAGAATCTTGGATAGACGAAATTTGAACCAACTTTAATTTCCACCTTTCTGTTTTCAAGAAACCAGATGTTGCAGACCACTCGTTGGAACATCGTGTTCAACATATGTCCCTTCTGCACCAAACTAGCTTGAGCAAACTCCATGTTGTTTTGTATTATACAACCAATCTCAAAAGGATCAACAATAAAGAATAACAAGGAGATAAATATCTAGGTTTAATAAAGGTTTTATTTACACAGATCAAACAACTAATTAGAGCATGAGGCGTGTTTTGTTGGACTTCAAATGGCCCTAGAAATAAGGTTCTAGGTTATGGTGTGGAAGTCTGAGTCCTAGTTGGTAAGATCTCAAATTAGATAGTAGTAGATGAATGACTTGGTTATGTAGAAGTACTTATCCATTGTGAGAAGCATTGTAGTGAAATTTCACCAAGGTGAAAATTCTACACATAATTAGGAGCAAAATTCAAGAGTAAGTCTACTATCTAAGCTCGCCAACACAGAGCAAGGGACTGCAATAAGATAATGATACACAAAACTTTGGCTTCCCTAAGCATCACTAGAAGAAAAAAAATACCGAGCAGGGGGAGAAAACTACCCTTCAATCACATGGATGTTAGACCAAGCTTTGGTTCTTCATCTGGCCTTTAGTTTTGGTAATAACAATACATTAGTTGTTAGAGAATAATTTTGTACACTAATACTTTTTGTCTAGTGTGTAACTTTTGATAAACAGGTTTTGACTCTGAAGCTTTGATGTATGACGTTATCAGATTCTGGAATCAACACACTCTAACTCTGAAGAGATACAAGTATTTTACAAGATGCTGTCAAGTTCTAGAAAGCTCTTAGACAACGGTTCTGAAGAACGTTTATGCTAAAGCTTATAACCGTGACTCTTATTAAAGAGCCTCTAAGGGATTGTCTACCTTCAAGATTCTGCGCTCAAGTTATGAAGACTCTGAAGAATAAGATCTGAAGACTCTGTAGACCAAGTTCTGAGGAACTCTACAAGACTCCGAAGACCGAGGTTTTGAAGATTCTCTCATATGTCTCTTGAACCTTCTAAGCATGCTTCAACATCATTTTATCAGAAGCCTCTAAAGATTAGAAGGTAAGTTCAAAAGGTTTTGCGTTAGTAAAATAGTACACAGTACAAGATCATCCTCACCTCCACTACCCTGATTTTGTGGGCTAAGGATAATATGATTGTAACATTTTGCAACTTATTTGCAAACCATTATGAAAGAGACAACTGTTATTTGCAATTCCAATACTACCCTCCAACGAATCTTTTACACGCCTATATAAAGAAGACTTGGACGAATGGAAAAATTTCCTAATGCTCATGATGTTGCTATTGAACATATACACTTTATTGAAGTAAATATTATTTTTGTGTATAGTATTTGTAAACACACATAGAGTTGTTGCTTGTTATTGTGTGAGATACTCATTGTATTTAACATGTGTTAATCTGCTTTCTTAGAAGCACTCTTTGTAAACACACATGTAAATCTCAATCTTATTTGAGGGATTTCCTTGAGTGACTAGAGTTTAGTCAGATAGACTCAAGAAAACAAAGACGGATTGTCTTTGTGGTGTCTCTAATTAGTTTCAGTTATAGTGGATTAAGTCCTTATTGGGAAGGCGAAATCACCTTGGTAGGGTGGACTGGAGGTAGCTTTATTAACGGCTAAATAGTATAAAAATAACTTGTTATTTTTGTTGTTCCTGTTGTGTTTGATTGAGTTGGTTTTGAAAAAGATTTTATTTTAAGAAACCCAATTCAAACCCTAAGTTCTTGTGTTTCTTGCCACCTTCAATGGCTGATCCCAACAATCAGTTACCTCTTTTATGGGGATTTTCTTGAAGAGAAGAATGAAGCCTCTAAGACTTGCTTATGATATTGCTTCTACTTTACTCCCATGCATAGGCATCCCTCTAACCCATATAGGATTCACAAATGTATTGTTGAATTATCTAACCCATGAGGGAAGTAAATATGTCTTAAAAGAGATTCACAAAGGAGTCATTAGGAAATATCTGGAAAATAGTTCCCTAGAAAAGAAAACCATAAAGGTCATGTTTTGTTAGCCAACAATAAACCATGACACAAAGTAGAATGTTAAAAAATGTGAAAAATGATAAATTCTTGAGGACATACATCTGTATCCTCCAACAAAGATGAAGGTACTATCACCCTATTGGTCATTCTCTTAGTGAAGGATTAATATTTTAGGACATTTCCCAATGGCATCAGACCAAGTGAAGTATTTGATAACTGTTGTTGATTACTTTTTCAAATGGATCGAGGCCGACGTAGTCGCTAAGATAATCAACAACAATATCCTCTATTTCTTTAAAAATAATATATTAACATGGTTTGGGATTTTAAAGTAAATTGTCACATACAATTGAATGGAGATGGTTTACGAAAATCTTAATAGTTTATTGATAGAACTCTATGTTACACAACACTTACATTTGGTAGAGCATCCATATACCAAAGTCCAGTTTAAGTTTGCATACAAAGTCTTACCTTGAGGACCTTAGGAGGAGACTCAATGACATAAAATAAAATATGATCAAGAAACCCCCTCATGTTTTGTTGTTGGCTTATCGTGCCACCCCTCACTCATCAACTAGTGAAAACTTATTTTGAATCACTTATGGATCAAGGCAGTGATCCCAATAGAGATAGGAGAACTAAGTTAAAGGACCACATATCCCTAGTTAAAGGGAAAAAAACCAGAAAAGAGTATAAATAGGCTATACTTCCTCTAAGAATGTTTCAATTACACTGTCATGAGAAAAATGATAATCAAGTAGAGAAGAAGGATGTTTAAGTATAACCGAAAGGTAATCCCATGATAATTCAACTCCCGAGACTTGGTTTTATAGAGGCCCGGTGTGGGATAGAAGAATGCCACTCTAGAAAAGTTAGTTCTAACTAGGAAAAACCATACCTAGTTGTGACCAACACGGGTAATGAGAATACTCGTTGTAAACACTATAAATATTTGGTGAAGTAATAAGTAGGACCTATAACATAAACTATTTTTTTTACAATTATATGTAACGACCATGCGCTAATTAAAATGGTTGAATTGTTAATATAACTATGGTTCAATAACATATGTTCTTAAAGTTTCGAAACATGTAAATCATGTTTAAAAAGACTAGAAGAGCCACAAAGACGTCCAAAGAGATCAATCAAAGGTTATTAAAAAAGATCCATTGAATGCCTTATAATGGAAAGGTGAAACCAAAAAATTACTAAAGATGGACCAGGAGCCTCCATAACTTCATCCTTCACTTCTCCAATATGTCTTGTTCTTTTTTAAGAGCCTCCAAGTTCTTCTTCTCCTTTTTGACACCTTCATCAAATTTTTAAAGGTTTTCCTTAGAAATTTTCTTTTTTTCCCAACATCTATTGGACCTTCTCTTTTAAATCATTCACCTCTTCTTCGGATCTAGTTAAAACGACATGCATGCCATCCCTTTCATCTTCGCAATATTAAACGCAACAAAAACAATTTTTTTTCTTTAAGTCGATCCTACTAATGAACATGATCACTGATATAAACAATTACCTCTTATAAAGAGTGTTAAACAAATAATAATGTCTCTATTCAGTTCACACAAACATAATGCCTTCAATATCAGTGATAGCTGCTACAAATAAAGACCTTGAGAGAGATATAGAGAAAGTTCAAAAATGAATTTTCATCAAGTGAAAATGTTTTGCACAAGGGTTACATTTATAAAACCATATTTTTAGGATGCAAGTTGAAAAAAGCCCACTTAATTGCATTGTACCTTATGATGTACTATATTTCACTTAAGTGCACGAGATTTTATATTCCATTTAAGTGCATTGTACCTTACGTTATTCTACAACTAACTTAAGGATGTCATACCTTACGGTGTTTTATAATTCTCTTAAATACATTGTACCTTACAATGTTCCTTATTTCACTTATTTATTCTATCTTTCATCAATCTGTCCCTATGTGTGTGAACATGAAGGTTCTCGTAACATTGACAATTATATTAAATTACAAATTTTATATAATAAACACTGAGCGGTATCTAGCAATACATCATTACTATCAAAGTCATGAAAATGTCATGTGATTTGAGAAAAACTTTATGTGATGATGCTTCTATGTAAAATTATTATTTTGCCTTCATGTCTATATTTAACACAAGGTATAGATCGTGTCACCCTTGTCTAGTTCAATATTGGGACCTTAGATATTTATCCTGTTATGTGGGATGGAGAAATTCCATTTAGGTTACTGATCTCCCTCAACATGATTTGTGGAGTACCCATCAACTGTATTTATGGTCATCCAGTTACATACAACATTTGATCAATAATAAAGTACTTGACTCTATATCTAGGGTCCATACAGGTTTCAAGTCGAAGTGTGATATACACCATTATCATAATGAGAAAAACTTATGACACTTTTTATAACATTGTATGTAGTATTCTTATAGTGGAGTAAAAATATTACTCTTAATATTCATACTTATATGAAAACTTGATAACTCTTTATCCATGATCCATGAGATGTGATCATCAGTCTATCTATATAATATTCTCAATGCTTTAATGTTATCCCACTTCACAATAAATATCGACTATAGATAATTTAAGAATAATGTCTTTATGTTTAAATGAATCTCATGATTAAGTCACACTTAATGTTTCATTAAACAGATTAACTATTCTAGATACTTTATTATTTTTGGAAAGAGAAAAAAGATGTAACAAAGAAATGTCTTTTATTATTAATAAATAATTCAATACAAATACCAAGTTCTAGTAAAACTATTAACCTATAAGGCTTACACACCAATCTCTTACTAGCACTAGAGCTAATCAAGCATACACCTAATACACATAGATTTATTATGGCCATCATGCTTCTATTGTGCAAGATGCTTTATTAGTGGGGTCAACAACATTGTCAATTGTCGATAATCTATATATCTTCACACATCATCTATTTATTATCTCTTGAATGAGCTAATATTGCGTAGGTATGTGTTTGGATCATTGGTGAGATCAAAGCTCCTTAACTTATGTGATAGCCCTATTGTTATCACAATAGAGATCAATGGGACCCACAACGATATGGCCTATAGCAAGTTCACTAATGAAATTCTTGATCCAAACAACTTCCTTTGCTATATTTGAGGAAAAAATATACTCTGCCTTGGTTGTAAAACCAATAAGTGTATCTTGCTTTGAACTTTTCCAGCTCATAGTACCACCATTTAAGCAAAACACATAACTAGATTTTGAACTGAAGTAGTCCTTATTATTTTGGAAGCTAGCATTAGTGTATCCAATTACAGCGAGTTCTTCATGATAATAACCCAATGAGTGTCACTGAGATTAAACTGAAACCTACTCGTTACACTTAAAGCATATGACACATCTGATCGGGTACATAATATGGCATACATGATAGATCCTATTGCAGATGCATATGGAATCTTATTCATGTGATTCCTTTCTTCCTCTTAGGAAGGGGATTTTGTTTTTGATAGACACAAGCCATGTTGCATAGGTATGAATCCTTATTTGAAATCAAGCACTTTAAAGTGTCTCACCACTTTATTTATGTATGTACTCTGACTCAAGCCAATGAATTTTTGTGATATATCTCTATAGATTCTAATTCCTAATATATAGTCTGCTTCACCCAAGTCCTTCATAGAAAATCATTTCCCTAGCCAAGTTTTCACTTGGTGCAAGGTAGGAACGTCATTTTCAATGATTAATATATTATCTAAATATAATATCAGGAAGATGTTCACGCTCCCACTAACCTTCTTATAGACAAAAGGCTCATATTAGTTTTTAATGAATACATATTGTTTTAGTGTTTCATCAAAATAAAGATTCAAGATTTTGGAAGCCTTCTTCAATCCATAGATTGATCAGTGTAAATTGCATATATTTTGGGCTTCTTGCGGTATGTAAAATCCTTCATGTTGTGTCATGTACACATCCTCAAGAAGATTCCCATTAAGGAAATTAGTCTTGACAACCATCTACCATGTTTCATAATCATGATATGTAGCTATAACAAGTAAAATCCGAATAGATTTGAGCATTGCAACTGGTGAAAAGGTTTCATCATAGTCTACACCATGAATTTTCTTATAGTCCTTAGCAATAAATCTTGCCATATAGGTATGTACCTTACCATACATGTCAATGTCAATTTTATTTTTAAAGATCCACCTGCATCCTATAGGATTAGCTCCTACGAGAGACTTTACCAAGGTCCAAACCTGCTTTGTCTACATGGAATCTATTTTAGATTTCATGGCTTCTAGACACTTCTCAAACTCAGCCAGTGATGGCATATTGGTAGGTCACTGGCTCATCTTGATCCATGAGTAATACACCACCTTGATTAATTATGAGATAACCATATATCTCAGGTTGGTGACATATCATGTTTGGCCTACGATGTTCTTGTTATACAAGAGCAGGTTGCTATTCTACAACTTCTTGTATCTAATGCTCTTGTTCCTCCATAGGTATGTCACTGATTTTTGATGCTTGAATTTTTACCAGATCTACTTTCCACCCACTTATTCTTTGGAAATAAAATTCTTTTATAAGAATACTCTAGTTCGAGTGGCAAACACTTTGCCCTCAAAAGAATTGTAAAAGTAATATCCTATAGTTTCTTTAGGATACCGACAAAGAAGTATTTATCATATTTGGGCTCACGCTTAGTTGAAAATTTTTATTTTACATAAACTTTGCAACCCCACATCTTCATGAAATACATATACAGTCTCTTACCACTCCATATATCATATGGTGTCTTTTCAACTCTTTTAATGGAACATGGTTAAGCGTGCAAGCTGTTGTCGTTAGAGCTTGTCCCCTAAAGGAGTTAGGAAAATCAGCTTGACTCATCATGGATCAAACCATGTCTAACAAGGTTTAATTTATTCTCTCATATACACCATTTCATTATGGTGTTCTAGGAGGATTTAGTTGGGATAGAATCCCACACTGTTTCATATGGTCATAAAACTCTAAGCTTAAATATTCACCTACTGAATCTGATAGAAGAGTTTTCATATTCTTGACTTGTTGGTTTTGTACTCCTTAAACTTTTCAAAGGATTTATATTTGTGTTTCATTTAGTACACATAACCATATCTATTATAATCATCAGTAAATGTAATGAAATACTGAAAACCTCCTTTGGTTGGTGTGTTCAATGGTCCACATACATCAATATGTATGAGGGCCAAAAGATCACTTACCTTTTAACCTTTTTCTATGAATAAAGACTTTTTCATCTTGCCAAGTAAAATATATTTTCATGTCTCATACAATTCATAATCAAAAAGAGTCTAAAATTCCATCTTTATGGAGTTTGGGAATGTGTTTATCATTTATGTGGCCTAAGCTACGATGCCAAAAATTTATATTTAACTATTTAGGTTTCATCCTTTTAGTATTAATGTTATAAATAAGCATTTCAAAGTCAATGACATACAATCCATTTTTCATTTGCGCAGTAACATGAAATACATTGTTAAATAAATAGATCAACAATTCTTCTATATTATAAATGAAAAATCAAACTTGTCCAAACAGGGAACGAAAATGATATTCCTGCTAATTGCATGTATATAATAAAAATTATCTAATTGAATTATTAAACTACTAGGTAAAGTCATTACATAAGGTCCTATAACTAAAGTTATAGATCAACTTTATCATTTGTCAAATCTCTACTCATTTATAGCCCATGCACATTAGTACAAATGTGATAACCACATCTAGTATCCAATACCCATGATACAAAAGTAGATAAATTTATTTATCTGCTTATCATCGCGCGCACGATGAGGACGCATTGGACTCTCATCGCAATCGTGATGTCTGTAACGCTGGCGTGATATAAACTTTGAAAGAGACGTTGGAAAAAATACATTGAGGTGACCATCATGGCCATACCATTAAGCCTTGCGGGCGCGACGGGACGCGGTCAATGCCTATAAAATGCCTCTTATGGCACTTCATCCGTACAAACTACTTTTCCCACCCTTTTATACTCACTTTTCTTGCAATATTTGTTGCTTTATTGTGTTCCAATTTTTGCAAAGACATGGCATCCAAAATAACCTGACTCACTCAAACCTCCATTTTATCTACACCTCCCCATACTCAAGACACGCTCATCTTTCTAAACTATAACCTTTTCACCGAAGATAGTGCCGAGAAATACCTAAAAGTGAAAGATTTCATGATGGTGAAAGAAAGAGCTTTTAATTTTCATGACTTGGAGGGGTATGAAGAACTAATCATCATGCTGGAAGAGAAAGGTTGGACCAGGTTCAATGACATGATCAAAGAAGCCAAATAATCCATTGAGCTAGAGTTTTATGCAAACTCTACCTTGTGTCCATTCAAAGATAGCACATATTATGTTCGAAGTAAAAGTATCAATTATTTCCTTGATAGAATTAATCATCTTCTTCATCTCTAACTTCCTCCTAAGTGTAGCATTCAAAATATAAGGGGTGTGAGCATGACCGCAAGTATGTGTGAGAAGATGTTGGAAGAGTTGTGTCAAACTGGGACTGAATGGGTGAATGGGAAACCATTCAGGTTTAGAATCGGGCATATGCGCTTGATACCAAAGGCTTGGGCATCTTTTATTGTAAAAACTTTAGAATCTACTTCCACCCCGTCTGAGTTCATTATGAAACAATGTCATGCTCTAATGGAATTTATGAATCAGGAACCTATTAATGTGGGGTTGTTAATTGCTAAAAATATTTAAAACATGGATGACGCACCATAAAGAGCTTGTGGGAACTTTTATGTTATTAATGAATTACGAATGATAGATGGAGTCCCAACTCACCCTGATGATGTTATGGTTAGTCTTATGCTTCTAATCAATATAAACACCATGAGAAGAATCCCCACACATCCAATAAATGAAGGCAACCAACAAACACAACAGGGAGAGAAGGAGCAATTCTACCATCCAGAAATAAATCAACTAGAGAGAGGCCAACAACAGTAACAACAAACACCTGATCGCTTGCATAGGCTTAAAGAGTATGTGTTGGGTATGAAAAATTGGGTAAATGAAATATCACTCTATTTTATGCCCAACCACTAAGATTTGGACCGAGCTACTAGGAATTTTATGATGAACACATAGATCATATACTAGTTCAAAGCTTAAGGGAGCATTTTACCACTGCTTCTGACATGGAGGCCTACTTCACAGAGTATAATCAAGCCATAGCTCATAGGAGATATGAGATGAGGGATACCAGGCACAAGAATAACCAAAATTTCCAAGATGGCATGAATGATCTGAACAACTTCTTCAATTCCGATGACATATGACTTAGGAGTCTTTAGCATTTTTTTCAATTTTTGTTTTATTTCTCATTTTGTAATATGATCCAAGGAAGAGTACTAGCTGTCACACTCTAATTTTCGACCCTAAGATCCCACCTCTTTGTGCATCATCTTACATATTTGCGTGCTTTATTACTAACAGGGTTGTGCAGGAATATTGGTTTCTCACGTGGTGATAGTATTTCCTTCTCACAATCAAATACCTTAAGACGTAACTAAGGGTTTCAAATTCCAATGGTCCTAAGGATATTGGAAATCAGGCTTATGATTCTTCTAAGGGGCAAGAAAGGCTTGTTAAGACAAGAGATTTGCTTAAAATATAAGGCACAAGTCATGACACTAAAGTTGAAGTTGTGGGTCTTGTCGCTTTTCTCAAGATACTTGTGTCCTAAAGGCAAGATAGCTCAGATTTGAGATTAAGGTTCAGATGTGCCTAAAGTTCAATATTTGCAAAATGTCCAAGTGTTGATTTAGCTTATGGTGTCAAAGTTTGATTCACAACATTTAGGATTCAAATGGTTCATTTAAAATGGGTTCAAAAGATAAGCATGCCAATATTTTTAAAAATCCACGTAAGTTTCTTAAAAATGAAAATATCCAAATTTCGAACTTAAAGGCTATTTCTCAAGCTTCAAACTATGTTGGAATTCACTCAAGTTACAATCTACAAATTTTGGCAAGAAATGATTCATATGAAGAATTTATCATTCGAGGAGATTTTATGTGATATGCATCATGTTTTGATTTTAAGAAACAAGAGTTCAATATAAGGTTGAAAGTTTTTTTTTGTACAAGACAAGAAATTCAAAACTACTTTTCAAAACCCCAAAGATCCAAGGGTTACAAAAGTTCCGAAAAGAGGTACTCAAAAGGTATTCATAAGCCAAATTCGCGATATAAGTCGTTACAATTTCAAATCCTACGAGTTGGTATCACATTCTGGAAGTCTTGATGTTTGAGGAAATTCTTTGAGTGTATTGTGTCTAACACAGTTTGTTCTACTTCCAAGTGTTCTGGAGACAATGTCGTCAACATAGTTTTCCTTTGAATAATTGGAATTAAGATCCTAGCATTACATGATAAAACTGTTTTTTTACTAAGCTAGTAATCCGTGTTTGGCACGGGACATAGTTGTATTTAAAATTCTAACATTGCACAAAAGGGTACAAAATAGAGAAGTTTGGCTTGTATGGTCATCCTTAGCCAATAACAGGGACAATTCGTTATCATGTATCAGTATGTGTGAGCCTTTGAAGTGCTATTGTCATAAGATCATGCGATTTAAATTTGAATCTCCAACACATCATCATTGACGTTAGGGTATCTACATTTTCAACCAACTTTGCTCCTTCAATAGTGTCGCTATGATACTCCCTCCTTCTAGTGCCGAAACCTGCCACTGGATAATTCCGACAAGAATGGCTCACTTCAATGGACCATGGACTGGCTTCGGTGACAAAAATTACTATGACATTCCTTCTTGGATATGATGCTAGTAACATCCAAACCTGCTACAAATAAGCATCATCTTTTTAACAACTCTCAAACCATGTCAAAGTGAAAAGAAAAAAATAGATTGTGCATAAACATGCTTTAAAGATACAATAGATATTGATTTTGAAGGTTCCATTAAAAAGGCAGAATCAAACCTCACAGGAAAGAAAGATGAATGCAAAGCAAAAAGAAGGATGACAATCCTCTACGGACTGCACAATACTACCACTCTCGAAATTGCCAAAGCCATAACTTATCTCTAATCCAAACCCATCCAAAACAAACTAAAACAGAACCATTTTGTTTATAATCTGAAAAATCCAGTACATGGTGTCACACCCTCATTTTCACCTTTAGCCTTTCATATCCTACATTTGTCATATCATACATCGTTTTAGTGCATATTGAGCATGTGGGTTCACAAGGTAGGGATTGGGTCGGTTCATTATTTTCCATTCCAAATAAGATAAATTGCCTATCATGGGCTACATGGAAGAAAAGGTTCATCATCTAAGGTTTGGTTCAAGTTGGAAAGTCTACTCACGTAGATTCCTTCAAAGAGAAGTTACTTGAAAAATATTAGGATATTCTGTTAGAACACAAATTGGTGTTTAAATATATCTCATTGTTTTGATGATAACACTAATGAAATTTTGTATTAAGAAAATATATACTCTAATTTTGTTCAAGTGTTTCAGTTTCAGATATTAAAATTGAATATTCTGATAAAGGCCAAAATACATCTGAACGCTCTCTACGCAAGGCTCTGAAGCATCAGAAGCAACTCATTAGAAAATTTTGAGCGCTGCCAGGAGACTCTGAAGCAGAAGCTGCAAAAGACTCTGAAGCAGAAGCTACAAAAGCATCGAAGCGTAGCTGAATAATTTGTATGAAGAGTTTCAAGCACTGTTTTCAGAAGACTCTAAATGTACTTTACGCTGCAAGTACAGAGGCTCTGAATAACCAGTATGCTCTGATCAGATAACTCACGCTAAAGCCCTATGGATGCAGCTCTGATTTCTTTGAATCTGATCTGAAGAACCAAAAGCACATCAGAGGATCTGATGTTGTTTACATTTGAAAAGATGTCAGCACGTGAATAGACTTGGTACTATTCTCAACGTCCTCTCCAACGGAACTATTCCTTATTTGTGATAGACACAAGGATTCAGGAAAAAGGCATTTCTCTGAACATTCTACTTGTGAGAAAGGAAAAGTCATGTGAAGACAAAAGGCTACAGCTACTCTATTTGCACAGTCTTCAAGCTTTGGACTCTCAGCACTATAAAAGGATGTTATTCTCATCTCTTCAAAACTAACAAACTGATAACATATCTTGAGAAAATTATTCAACAACTCTCATACACTCATCCTTATTCAAAGCTGAATAATTTTATTTGTTCTTAAATCTTAAGTGTAAAAATCACAATTTGTGATATAGCTTTTTAGAAGCATCAAACACACTTGTTAGGTTACATTTATTTGTAAAGGTTCCTTAAGAAGACCAAGTTGTGGTCAGTAGTTCTTGAGAAGACTAAGACAGTTGTTCTTAGTGGTTGATACTGTAATCTGTTTGATTATAGTGGATTAAGTCCTTGTGGAGAAAGGCAAATCACTCTTGATAGGGTGGACTGGATTAGTTGAGTTCAACGAATCAGGATAAAAATCATTGTGTTTTTATTTCCATATTTTATTTCTAAACCCTTATTCAACCCCCCCTTCTAAGTGTTTTCTCACCTTCAGTTGGAATCAGAGCTCTGGTTCTGTTAGTGCTATCACTTCACCGTGAACAGAAAAGATCCAGTTGAGAAAAATCTTGATATATTTTGGTTGATACATTATGGCTGAAGCTTCAACATCCAACAACAACAGATATGAAGACAAAGATAGAATCAGCACTAAACCCCTTATGTTTGATAGGGAAAAGTTTGATTACTGGAAAGACAGGATTGAAAGTTTCTTTCTAGGATATGATGCTGATCTTTGGGATTTAGTTATTGATGGCTATGTTCACCCCACTGATGGGGATGGCAAAAAGATAGATAGAAAATCTATGACTGAAGCTCAGAAGAAAGAATTCAGGAATCATCATAAAGCAAGAACCATACTACTAAATGCTATATCTCATACTGAGTACGAGAAGATTACTAACAGAGAAACAACATTTGGTATGTTTGAATCTTTGAAGATGACTCATGAAGGGAATTCTCAAGTCAATGAGACCAAGGCTCTGGCGCTGATCCAGAAATATGAAGCCTTCAAAATGGAGGAATCATAATCTATAGAAGTTATGTTCTCTAGATTCCAGGTTCTCACAGCTGGCTTGAACGTTCTGGACAAGGGTTACTCCACTGCAGATCATGTTAAAAAAGATCATCAGAAGTTTGCCAATCAGATGGAGACCAATGGTCACTGCTCTGAAGCTAGCTAAGGATCTGAACAAGATCACATTGTAGGAACTGATCAGCTCTCTGAGGAGTCATGAGATTGAATTAGAGGAAGACGAACCCCATAAAAAAGGTAAGTCTATTGCTTTAAAGTCTAACAAATCTGCCAAAGCTTTGCAGGTTTTAGAAGAAAGTTCTGAAGAATCTTCTTCATAAGAAGAAGATGAACTGTCCCTACCGTCTAGAAGGATCAACAAACTCTGGAAGCATAAACAGAGGAAATTCAAGAACTTCAAGAAACCAGATCAACGCAAAGAGTCTTCTGGACACAGAAGACCTGGAAAGAAAGAGGTTGTCTGCTATGAATGCAAGAAACCTGGGCACTACAAGAACGAATGCCCAAAGCTTCAGAAGGAGAAGCCAAGAAGGAAGCCTGAGCATAAAAAGAAAGTTCTGATGGCAACCTGGGATGATTCAGATGCATCCGAATCCTCATCAGAGTCAGAAGAAGAATGTGCAAGTGTGACACTGATGGCAGACGTGGAAGAGAATGATGAAGGATTATCTAGATCTGAATCTGAATCTGATTCAGAAGAGGTATTTTCTGAACTCACTAGATCTGAACTTGCTGAGAGTTTATCAGAATTCTTGAAAACTATAACAAAATTAAAATCAAATACAAGAAGCTTTTAAAGCATATTGCATTTGAGAGTAATAAGCTTGAATCTGAAATGGCTGAGCTTAAAGCAGAAAATTTTAAATTGAAAAATGATTTTGAAAAAGCTCAACAAGATTATGAATCTGAAACTAAGTCAAAATATAAAAACATTTTAGAAGAATATGACTATAGTTTTCAGAAGTTTCTGTCAAGAAGCATAGATAGAAGCAAGATGGATTCAATAATCTATGGTGTTAGCAGAAACAATAGGAAGGGAATTGGATATGAATCTTCCTCTGGAAAGGATTTAAATCCAAAACCTGTTGATAAACTCACCATTAAGCATACTCCTTTATATACTCATTTTAAGTTTGGTCACCTTAATGATATTAAACACACTAGTTCTGATCAGAACATGTCTGTGTTTAAACCTAAAGTACGTCAGAACAAACTTGTTGTAAAAAGACAGAAGTTCAGACAAAACTTTAAGGCAACTAACCCAAAAGGATCCAAAAAGATCTGGGTACCTAAGGATAAAATAATATATGTTGCCGACATCTTTAGCAGCGCAGTCAAGACACCAATCATGGTACCTGGACTCTGGCTGCTCACGTCACATGACGGGAGAAAGGTCTATGTTCCAAAGCCTAGAACTTAGATCAAGAGGAGACGTCAAGTTTGGAGGGAATCAGAAGGGCAAGATGATTGGCTCTGGTACTATTAGCAATGGTAACCTTCCCTCTATATCTAATGTTATACTTGTAGAAGGATTAAAACATAATCTATTGTCCATAAGTCAATTAAGTGATAATGGTTATGACATAATCTTTAATAAAAAATGTTGTAAAGCTGTATGTCAAAAGGATGGCTCAATCCTATTTAATGGAAAGAGGAAGAACAACATTTATAAAATCAATCTTTCAGAACTTAAGGTTCAGAACGTAAAATTCCTTCTGTCTGTTAATGATGAGCAATGGGTCTGGCATAGAAGATTGGGGCATATTAGTATGAGACATATATCTCAAATTAATAAACTCAATCTGGTCAGAGGAATTCCTCAGTTGAAGTTCAACTCAGATGCTTTTTGTGAAGCATGTCAGAAAGGAAAATTTTCAAAATCTTCTTTCAAAGCAAAAAATGTTGTTTCAACCTCAAGACCATTAGAGTTACTTCACATTGATCTATTTGGACCAGTGAAAACTACATCCATCAAAGGCAAGAAGTATGGATTAGTCATTGTTGATGACTACAACAGATGGACATGGGTGAAATTCCTAAAACATAAGGATGAGTCACATTCTGTGTTCTTTGGCTTCTGCAAACAAGTCCAGAATGAAAAAGATTTTAAAACTGTTAAAGTCAGAAGTGACCATGGTGGCGAATTTGAAAACAAATACTTTGAAAAATATTTTAATGAAAATGGCATTGCTCATGATTTCTCCTGTCCAAGAACTCCACAACAGAATGGAGCTGTAGAGAGGAAAAATAGAACATTGCAAGAAATGGCCAGAACCATGATCAACGAGACTAATCTGGCAAAGCATTTTTGGGCAGAAGCAATAAACACAGCTTGTTATATTTAGAACAAAGTGTCTGTAAGACCTCTTCTGGAGAAGACTCCCTATGAATTGTGGAGGAACAGAAAGCCCAACATTTCTTATTTCCATCCTTTTAGATGTGTATGTTTTATGTTGAATACTAAAGAGAATCTGAACAAGTTTCATTCTAAAGCACAAAAGTGTTTCATGCTTGGGTATTCTGAACGCTCTAAAGGCTACAGAGTATACAATACTGAGACACAAATTGTGGAAGAATCTATACATGTTAGATTTGATGATAAGCTTGGCAATCAAAAGCCAAAGCAGGTTGATAATTCTGCAGATAGAGAAGTCATTCTCACAGACTCTGAAGTCTCAGAGGCAGAAAAGACTCAAGTGAAAGAACCAGAAGCAACGCCAGATGCAACTCCATTGGCTGCTCAGATGAACAATTTGAATATTTCTGAAGAACCTAATGTTAAAGGATCATCTTCCAGAATCAAGGCCTCTCACCCAGAGGATGTGATAATTGGGAAGAAGGATGACCCTATAAGAACAAGGTCCTTCCTCAGATCATCTGCAGCGTCACTTTTTGGGTTGGTGTCTGTCATTGAACCAACTTCTGTTGATGAAGCTCTGAATGATAATGAGTGGATACTTTCTATGCAAGATGAGCTAAATTAATTCACCAGAAATGATGTTTGGGATCTGGTACCAAGACCAAAAGGATTCAATATTATTGGAACCAAATGGGTCTTCAGAAACAAATTGAATGAGCAAGGAAAAGTTGTAAGGAACAAAGCAAGGCTAGTTGCTCAAGGGTATAGTCAGCAAGAAGGAATTGACTACACAGAGACTTATGCCCCTGTGGCCAGGTTAGAGTCTATTCGTTTACTCATTTCTTTTGGTGCACAAAATAACATCACTCTATATCAAATGGATGTTAAGAGTGCCTTCTTAAATGGTATTATAGAAGAGGAAGTATATGTTCATCAACCTCTTGGTTTTGAAAATGATAAATTTCCAGAACATGTTTTCAAACCTAAAAAATCACTCTCTGGTCTAAAACAAGCTCCCAGAGCTTGGTATGAGAGGCTGAGTAATTTTTTTCTGGAAAAGAATTTTATCTGAGGCAAAGTGGACACAACTCTCTTCTGTAAATCATTTAAGAAAGATTTGCTAATTTTTCAAATTTACGTAGATGATATTATATTTGGATCTACCAATATTACGCTGGGAAAGGAGTTTGCTCTTTCTATGCAGGCTGAATTTGAGATGAGCATGACGGGAGAACTTAGATTCTTTCTGGGAATTCAAGTCAACCAAACTCCAGAATGCACTTACATTCATCAGACTAAATATGTAAAAGAACTTCTGAAGAAGTTCAACATGACTGATAGTAAGTTGGCAAAGACTCCAATGCATCCAACAAGCACTCTGGGTAAGGAAGAGGTAAGTAAGAAAGTAGATCAGAAACTCTACATAGGTATTATTGGCTCTCTTCTGTACTTAACTGCTTCTAGACCTGGAATTCTATTCAGTGTATGCTTGTGTGCAATATTCCAATAAGATCCTATAGAATCACACTTAAAAATTGTTAAGAGGATTCTAAGGTATCTGAAAGGTACTTCTAATATGGGTTTGTGTTACAGAAAATCTGATGAATTTAAATTAGTTGGTTTCTGTGATGCTGATTACGCTGGAGACAGAGTTGAAAGAAAGAGTACTTTTGGAAGTTGTCAGTTTCTGAGAAGAAATTTAATCTCCTGGTACAACAAGAAGCAACCTACAATTGTGCTGTCAACCATAGAAGCAGAATACATTGTTGCTGCTGGATGTAGCACACAGATGCTCTGGATGAAAAGTCAGCTAGAAGACTATCAGATCTTTGAGAGTAATATTTCTATATTCTGTGATAATACTTCTGCTATATGCTTGTCTAAAAATCCTATTTTACACTTTAAAGCTAAGCATATAGAAATTAAACATCACTTTATTAGAGACTATATTCAGAAGGGAATTTTAAGCTTAAGCTTTGTTGATATAGATCATCAATGGGCTGATATTTTCACAAAACCCCTTGCTGAAGATAGGTTTAAGTTCATTCTGAAAAATATTGGCATGGAATTCTGTCCAGAATAATATTTATCAGAAGCAACTTTCTCAGATGCAAAATGTTTAAACTCTAAAGTATTTCATTTGTCATTTATTTAATTTCTTGAATTATTATTTCTGTGTGTATCTGAACTAACAAGTCTTAGAGAATCTGAATGTTGGCTAAAGTTTCATTTCTCAAAGAGTTTTCAGAAGCACATGCAAGCAAACACGTGTAACTCAGAATCTGAAAAGATGGAGTGCACAATACTGAAAAGACGTTTGAGGTACTGTTTTGAATATTTGGTTTCTCGTTTTCCCCCCAAATTGTCAAAATCATTAATGCTTGATATGATTATATTCTTTTTATTAAATGCAATTAAATCCTAAGTGTAAACGTGCTGATCGTGTGACCTTTTGTGTGCCCTAATTTTTTTTTATAAATGCCACAACTCAACACATTTCACACTTTTCACTCTCACGAACACTTGTTTATGCATTTCTGTTTGCTGCATTCATTCATCTTCTTCTCCAAACCCAAACATCTCAGTAACCCTAAATCTTCAAGAACTTCCATGGCTAATTCTTCATCAATGTCTGCTTAGTTTCAATCTACAATGGCTTTTGAGTCATCTTCTAACATGGGTGTTGTCCCATTCAAGGAACCAGTTAGAACACTTCTCACACCAGTTAAAGAACTTGAAGTTTTGTGTAAATTTATGGTGGACTTTGAGTCTGTGGCTGACAATGTTTTGATTTAAGGTCTATTGTTGATGCCCAAGGATGGACCAAATACTTTGATAGATTGGGTGGACCAGTTTATCCCCATTTGATAAAAGAATTTTGGATTTATGCTTCTGTTTGCCCAAAGAAAATAATCTCTTCTGTTCTGGGTAAAGAAGTTATCATCACTGAGGATCTGATTAGGAAGCTGATTGGATATGAAGAAATTGATGGAGTTTCTCATTTGCCAGTTGGGCGTGTTAACATGGAAGAAGTGTATGAGGAAGTGATGTCATCTGGACAAGCTTCTAACAAGTTCAAAGATCTGAAGCCAAATTACAAGATCTGGGCTAAAATAATCATGGGTTGCATCCATCATAGGAAGTCCACAAACTCTCCTGACTACGTCAACAACGAACAAATGTACTTTATATTCTGTCTAAGTCAAAGCACAAAACATTAGACAATGCCTAGGATCTAGAAGGGGGGTTAAATAGATCCCAATTAAAATTTTATTCGGCGCTTACCAATTTAAAATTGGTTTTAAAAATGTTTTTAAAATGCGGAAGCGACCTTGGAAAAAACACGTCTAAAACGAACCGTTATTGGAGGATCGGATATGCGTTAAGCTAATGTATATGATAATAAAAGAAAAGTAGATTCAATACATTAGTCACACTAATCAATTGATTTCACACAATTTAGTAGTGCTAGTTACAATGTTCAACACAGCCCACCAAAATATCGCAAGTAAACTAAGTAAGTTTAAGTTCAAACAATTTATCGAACACTTGGTGTGCAACGCACACCAAGTGAATTTTTGACTTAAGTAAGTAACTTTAAAATCCTTGTACAATTGTTTATTATACACAAGTTAAAACAGTTCCAGTTACTTACTAAATTCAATGCTCGAATCAATAAAATTGCTTAAACTAAATTCACTTAATTTTTAAGCTGAAATTGAAAATGCTAAAAAATAAAGAACACAAAGATTTATTGAGGCAGTTCCCCCGTCGTCCTCGCTTCGGGGTACGTCTGCCCTCAATTCTAAAATTAGAATTGAGATGATTTATAATAGATATCACCTGAAAAGTTGTAGTAGTTTATACAAGAGTTGATAAGAAATAATACAAACAATCCCTATAGATGTTGAAGTTGCTATCACTTCTTGCTCCTTGATTCGAGTTGAATCAAGACCTCCGATCGTTGTGAATTGACCTCCGATTCCAGCCCCTTTGTTGAATAACTTTCAGTTCTTCAAACCCTCGACCCGACTGATCTTAGACACCAACGAATCGAACCCGGAATTCCCTTCAACACTTCACAGCCCCCGCTACTAGATTTATGAAATCTTCCGTTTCATAATCACCTTCGCACCGCTGAATGTTGATGAAGAACAACCGTACCAAAAACCCCTAAATTCGTGGAATCTTGGAGGGCAAAACCTTCAAGGTTTTATTCAAGAAAAACCTGCCACAAATCTCCACCCGAACCGGACTTTCCCTCAATGGATTCGAACCTTATCACCTTAAACGAGACACAAAGCACTCCAAAAATGGTTGTGTGTAGTTGCAGTGTTGTGTGTTGTTTGAGGATGAAGATGAAGAGAAATGTAGCACCTATTTCACTTTTCTTGTTTTCACAATATACTCAAAAATGTAATTGTTAGCTGTTAAAAATGAACAACCTTCTATTTATAGTAGTAAGACAAATAACTAACACAACAAGATTTCAAACAGTGAAGAAAATACTTAACAACGCGCGAACGGTCGACCATAGCAGGTCCATGCGTTGACGCATGACCTGCAGATTTCAGTAATGTTAAAATTTCAACAGTATGCGTCGATCATAGGTCGGCGCACATTGACCAGTGAGAATTGTGAAGACTTCATGTGCCGACTGATGGTCGACTCATGGTGTCCATGCGCTGACCAGTGGAAAAATTGATTGGGTATGCGATGACTGGTATGGTCGACTCAGAGCTTTAAAACCTGCAAAAAATCATCATTCATTGTTTCTTGCGTTTTGTCACGACTGAATATTTATCACGTGTTTTGCCAATGATGATATGATGAATTAAATAAATATAGGAAGGATATGATATGTTAAATATTGCAATTGTCTTTTGGGTGAATTTGACAGGTCCTTATTGATCCGAGGTTGAACTTTGTCATCATCGAAACTTGAGAATATATGTCGTGTGACTGCTTGCCCTCACATACTCCCCCTTTTTGATGATGACAACCTGCACGAAGCTAGTGAAAACAACATTGCAATATTTTTAACGCAGTAGCATAGACTCCCCCTTTCTTTTGTAATCCTGTACTTTATGTGGAAGAGCTGTTGTGATCTACTTGGCTTACTTGGCTTTTTCTCCCCCTTTGACAACATCAAAAAGAGATAGAGAATATAAAGATTGATAGAATATCAATTAACAAAAAACATTCAACAGGTGATAACTAGTCATTTACCAAATTTCACACATAAGATTGATAATGAAGGAGTAATGGAGTTAATAGATAAAGAAAAGAACATATCCAAATAGGTTTAATATTCCAACAACCATAACAAAAATAACACATTATAGACAATGAGAATATGCAATTATGCAACTAATATCCCCGGCCCCGACCCCTCCCCCTGTACGCAACATCCGGATTGCGGTAGGGATCAGAGAAGTCCACAAATGCTTCCACAAATATATTGAGGTGATTGAGACTGTGAGTGATTTCCATGTCTTGCCTCTCACTGGATGCAACGAGAGCTTCAAAGCGGGCATCCATCCTAGTGGAAAATGAATTTAACTGTTCATTTTAGGTACGAATCTCAGCTCGGATCTGTTCCATCCGCGTATCTTGACTTCTCATAAAAGTCTGTTGGTCCAACTGCACGGACTGCAGCATGTTGAGAATTTCAGAGTTGTCCGACGGTGGAGGGGATGGTGAATATTGAGGATAGCCATGGTATGGATCACAATATCTCCCCAGGGTCGTCTAGCCTGTGTACTGCCACTCACCCCATCCCTGATTTGTGTATCCTTCTACTTGTTCATCAAGTGGAGCTGTGTGATGGAGCCAATCAGTATTTGTAACCTCATGTTGGTCCGGCGATTGGTAATTGTCATGCGTCTCATATGAGGGTTCTTGTACCTGTTCCGCTTCATTTTCGTCTTCATCTACCTGTTCATCTTGTTCTTCGTCTTCCTGTTCAGAACTTTCATTAGAGTCGTCAGCAACCCGAGGAATATTTGCTCTGTGAACAAACCTGTAGGATCGTCGTTCATCACACCAAAAGTAGCCCATCATGGCAAAGGTTTTAGTGCTGAATTCTTTGTCAGAAGATATTGAAACCCATGGAAATGATGGATACACGACGTTAGCCGCGGTGAGAACCTCCGAAATAAAAGACCCATAAGCAAGAGCAGTTCCTCTGCCTGAATCCCTCAGAGCAAAAATTCTGCTTGCGATATAATAAGGCCAGTTGATTTTGATCCTATTTTTCAAAATGTAAATAAGATGCACCTCAGCCTGTTCAACTCGGGACAAGCCACCTTTCTTCGGTCGTAGGATGCGAGCCATAATCCATTGAAGGATGCGCTCCCCTGTTTGGAGTTTACCTGCCGTAACAGTTCTGGGAAAGGCATCACTGTTGACAATATTATTCGGATAAGGCCTTTTAAGCATATCATTTAGGGCACTCTTAAACTCATATCCAGGCACAGTGCGAGAGTCTGTTACCTCATGAGGAGGTTGTTCATCAGCAACCACAGTCAAATCAAAATACTTATTCCAAACTTCAGAATTCAAGTTTACCTGTTTATTTCTGACAGAGGTGTGGAAATTCTGACCTTGAAACTTGTCATGCAGGCAAGTGTAGAACACACGGACTAAATCTTCACTGTATTTTGTGTTGCACTCCAAAAAGTTTGCAAACCCTTGAAACTCCAGCAGAGCCATGATTTGAGTGAGATGCATGTGCTTCGCTATTGCTTTATAGAATGCATGTTGCGGAACAACTGCTCTCTTGCCAATATCTTTGTTGAAGTTGTCAACAGCAGGTGGTGGAACTAGAGAAACAGCAGTAATGGGTAGTGAAGCGGATGTTGAAGCCCTTTATCTTTTGCCGATATTTTTGCGGAATAGTGAAGCCATGGATGATGATTTTGGAGATTTGGTAGAGGTAGAATGCAATGACTTTTGAAAGGATAATTGAAGATGATTTTGGACGATATGAGGATTAACCCTTTTTATAGAAGGAGATTTAGGGTTTTGGTAAGGAAGATGAGACAAGGGGACACTAGGAATGACTAGATGCAAGTTACTAAAAAATGCAATTTCAAAGCACAATTAATGTTGACTGCATATTTAATATAGAGTGTAGGAAGATGGAACGGTTTTTAAAAGAAAAAAACTGAGTTTTTACGCGAGCCGTCGACCGTACTACTGCATGCGTCAACGCATACTGTGTGATTTTTGACAACTTTAAAAGTGTACAGCATGCGTCGACCGCTGCCCTGTTTTGGTCGAATCATAGTGAGCAAAAATGCAGATTTTCACTTTATGTCATATATAATGCCACATTTGATGCCTACTTACAATGCCACAACATAATTTGCATCCAAAACACATAATACTCGTAGAAAATGTCATATATATAAATACCATGTTAGTCAAACGATATGCTGATTTAATCATGAATATTTAGAGAGAGAGAGAGAGAGAGAGAGAGAGAGAGAGAGAGAATATGGAACAACATCACCTCTATACCGAAAACCCTTGATAACAACATACTTGTGCTTGCAACAAAACTTAACTTGTCATAAGTACAAGAATGTAGTTGTAAATAAAGTAAGACGAAACTAGCAATCATTATACCCGATCCGAAATATCGAGAATGCCAAGTTCTCGACGGATATGAAAGAAAGGTTCAGTGGCTAGCGGCTTTGTGAAAATGTTCGCTAGTTGATTTTTGGTGTCAACGTGTTCAAAAATAACGTCACTTTTCTCTACATGATCCCTCAGAAAATGGTGTCGAATTTCGATATGTTTGGTGTGAGAATGTAACACATGATTTTTGGTGAGATTAATAGCACTTGTATTGTAAAAAAAAATGGGAACACGTTCTAGTTTTAAATTGAAATCCAATAGTTGCTGCTTAAGCCATAGGACTTGCACGCAACAGCTACCGACGGCTACGTATTCCGCTTCGGCGATTGACAAAGCAACAAAAACTTGTTTCTTGCTGTGCCAACTTACCAAGGAGTTTGAAATTAAGTGACAAGTACCGCTGGTGCTTTTCCTATCTGATTTGCAACCGGCAAAATCGGAATCGGAGAAACCTACCAATGAGCAATCATTACCTTTGGAATACCATAGTCCATACTTCGGAGTACCAGATAGGTATCGAAGTATACGTTTGACAGATTTTAGATGAGATTCCTTAGGACATGATTGGTATCTTGCGCACATTCACACGCTAAACATAATGTCGGGACGAGAAGCAGTAAGATAGAGAAGAGAGCCAATCATACCTCTATACCTTTTTACCTCAACGTCCTTACCGCTTTCATCTTTACTCAGGTTTACACATGTTGGCATAGAAGTGTCAATGGCCTTCGAATTTGCCATATCAAATCTCTTGAGAAGCTCCAAACAATATTTTGTCTGGCTCACGAATGTTCCTTCTTTCAGTTGCTTGATTTGCAATCTGAGAAAGTATGTGAGTTCACCCATCATACTCATCTCAAATTCACCCTGTATAAGTTCAGAAAACTCTCTTACGAGATTCATGTTAGTAGATCCAAATATGATATCGTCAACGTAAATTTGTACAAGAATTAAGTTCTTTCCTTGACGTTTAATGAAGAGAGTAGTGTCAACCTTTCCTCTTGAGTAACCTTGATCAAGTAAAAATTTACTTAGTCGCTCATACCAAGCTCTAGGAGCTTGTTTGAGACCATATAAAGCCCTTTTCAATTTGTAGACATGATCAGGATACTCATGAGACTCAAAACCAGGAGATTGCGCAACATAGACTTCTTCATTTATGTATCCGTTAAGGAACACACTCTTAACGTCCATTTGAAATAACTTAAAATCCTTCGCACAGGCGAAATCGAGTCGGGCAACCGGCGCATAAGTTTCCTCATAGTCGATGCCTTCCTCTTGGTTATACCCTTGCGCGACTAAACGCGCCTTGTTACGAGTTATTACTCCCTTTTCGTCCAACTTATTTCTAAACACCCATCGGGTGCCAATTACTTGATGTCCTCGCGAAGGAGGGACAAGGCCTCATACCTCATTTCTCGTGAAATGATTAAGTTCACCTTGCATTGACAAAAACCAGTTTTCATCGAGTAAGGCCTCTTTAGGGTTTTTAGGTTCCATTTGTGAAACGAACGCGAAGTGATAACAAAAATTACTTAACTTAGATCGGGTAGTAACACCCTTTGATATGTCTCCGAGAATGTTGTCTATTGGATGATCTTTAGAAGACTTCCAAGCTTGAGGGAGAGCATCACTTGTAGATGGATGATCTACCTTAGTTTCTTCATGTTGGACATCTTTTTCCTCCTCTGCATCTTTGAGTATGTCTTCAGTAGATGTACCTGCACCATGAAGCACACTACCTTTTCTGACATTTCTCGGATAAGATTCATCAAATGTTACATGTACCGATTCTTCGACAATAAGTAATCTTTTATTGTAAATCCTATATGTTTTACTCGACAGAGAGTATCCAAGGAAGATACCTTCGTCGGCCTTAGAGTCGAATTTACCCAAATTTTATTTTCCATTATTTAATACAAAACACTTGCAACCGAAAACATGAAGGTGAGATATGTTTGGCTTGCGCCCTTTTAAAAGCTCATAGGGTGTTTTGTTTAGAATGGGGCGGATGAGCACCCTATTCAAAACATAACACGCCGTACTTATGGCGTCGGCCCAAAAATATTTTGGTAGTCTACTTTCATTGATCATTGTCCTTCCCAATTCTTCTAAAATACGATTTTTGCGCTCCACAACCCCATTTTGTTGAGGAGTTCGTGGAGTGGAGAAGTTATGATCGATACCGTAGTTACCACAATATTCTTCAAATAAACGGTTTTCAAATTCACCTCCATGGTCACTTCTAATTGACACAATGTTTGTACTTAACTTATTTTGGGAAAGTTTGGCAAATTTTTCAAAGGCGGCGAATGTATCGCTCTTGCTAGCCAAAAATATAATCCAACAAAATCTAGAGTAATCGTCCACTATTACGAAACTGTAATAGTTTCCCCCTAGGCTCTTAATTCTAGAAGGCCCAAATAGATCCATATGGAGAAGCTCGAGAGGTCTTGTGGTAGAAATAGTATTTTTAGATTTAAAAGATATTCTCGTTTGCTTTCCCATTTGGCAAGCATCACAAAGATGATCCTTGGTGAATTTTATTTTGGAAAGACCTAGGACTAGATCTTTTGAGACTAATTTATTCAGCAGGTCAAAGTTAACATGTGCTAAGCGCCTATGCCATAACCATGAATCTTCACTCATTGTTATGAGGCATTTGTCACTTGTTAACGATACTTCATTTAAGTCAAGCATATAGACGTTATTCACTCTTAGGCCATTAAACATATTCTTCTTGTCATCATTATGCACAATTTTGCAACATTCTTTTGAAAATGATACATTGTATCCTTTGTCGCATAATTGGCTAATGCTAAGCAGATTATGTTTAAGACCCTCGACAAGCAACACGTCGGAAATCGTAGTGGAAGAGGGGTTACCTACACTACCTTTACCAAGTATTGCTCCAAGATTGTTATCACCATATGTTACATATCCTTTCTTCTTAGCCACGAAGTCTATGAATAGGGATATGTCTCCGGACATGTGTCTTGAACATCCATTGTCGAGAACCCATCTTCTCTCAGTGGTCTCGACACATTGTACCTATTAGAACATAATTAGCAAGAGGAGGTACCCAATGGCATATTGGGTCCTAATATGTTAGTGACAAGGTGGTTGCATTTGGGCAACCATTGATAGATGCCTTTAGGAACCAAAAATCTCCTAAATCGGCATTTAGCAATGGAATGGCCTTTCTTGCAACAATATAAGCATGCAAAATCGACTTTAGAATTACTTTTACTCTCTTGATACCTAATTACATATGTATATTTTTTATATGGGTTCACCATACTTTTTCTAAAATCCGTTCTATCAATAGCAAATGTAATTTTAGGCTCAAGAGCCTTGTTTAATTTGGCCTTAAGGTTTCTAACTTCACCTTGCCAAATATAACAAGTAGCACATCCAAAGTCGAAAGGATTTCTATGGTCCTCACAATCCGATTTATTACTTTCCACAATGGAAGCCTTAAGTTCCTCAAGTTTCCTTTCGGACTCTTTAATTTTGTGCTCTAAGTAAGTAAAAATTCTTTTATTAGAGGCAAGTCTCTTAAAGGCTCCAATAGCTTCATTGTGTAAAGTATTAAATGCGGCTTGTAATTCTAAATGCGACATATTTGAGGAATTCTCATATTTAGAGTGACATACCTGCTTTTTCTTATTTTTCTGATGTGCGGAAAGGCATAGGTTCACAGACTCTTCATCACTAGAGCTTTCATCAGAGGAGGAGGATTCGCTATCGCTTTCCCAAGCTATATACGCTCTTCTTGGTTTTGACGACTTCTTGTGTGATTTAATAGATTCCTTTTCTTTGCCCTTTTGGTTTAAAGGACAATCGGGCTTGTAGTGACCGGGCTTTCCGCATTTATAGCACGATCCTCTGGTTTACTTCCTTTGGTGTTGCTATTTCGAGAGTTCCTTGATTGTTTTCTAAAGTTGACAAGGTTCTTTTCTGAGTGTTGAATGTCGTTCTTTCTCACATACCGATTATATCATTTTACAAACAGCCCCATATTCTCAACCT